>APFE031411040.1:0-21958 GCA_000404065.3 Pinus taeda | reverse complement strand
AATTTTTGTTTTTCCACCCATCATTTCCATGGCCGATGGTCGAAATTTAGTTCAATTCGCAATACTGTTCTGTATGAGGACTTAATATGAGACATTAATGAATTTCGATCTTTTCATGGAGACCATGTTACAGCTTCTCTGATAAGTTTGAATTAACTTTCTCTAAGCCTATTTTTTTCACCCAGATCTTGCTGTAGCTTCTCTATACATTCTTTGTACCATGAATACATACAATGTCCGAGATGACTAAATAAACCATTTAAATTAATATACTGTACTCTTCTAAAGTAATCGGTTTTCAATTGCAAGTCGTATCAATGCATGAGCTGCTGGTAGCAGCAAATAATTTGTGTTATTTCACTGGTTAGAATTAGTTTTCAGAGTTATGGTTGAGAAATTTTCTATAGATATCCCTATGACATGTATAATAGTTTTGTTTTTATATATTTATTTTTATTTCACAATTATAAATTATAAATTAAATTCAGTTATGTGAATAAATAAAAATATTCATCTTCTCTTTATTTACACTAGAAAATCATGTAATGAGCATACAAATTATTTCATAATAAATAACATTTTATGAATGTAATTGTGCAAATAAATAAATACTATAATTTTTTAGACGTATTTCTTTCATTCTTCTCTTCACTAGAAAATGAATATATAGTTATATTGAAAGAAGTGTAATTTTGTCTTCCAAATGGATAAATTAATTCTCCATTCTGAAAAGACGTAGCGATTACCTCTAGTGGCTCTCAACCTGTTCATTCGCTTCCCACTGCGGTGGCTGCTAACACACAACAATTCATGATGTATTACCGGAGAAAATAGAATCGGTAGTTTAAGTGAAGAACCGGCTATGGTGTGTGTATATATATGTTTTTGGAAAAACTCATTATAGGTAGTTGTCAATCAGTGATCTAGAAAATTTAATATGCCTAGGTTAGTCAAATCGATACATAAGTGGTATTTAAGAAAATCATTTAAGAAAATCACCCCTACCAGCACCATACCATAACCTATTTTTTCTTTTTCCATAAAAATTTACTACTACCTTAACACTATCTTAATAAACACGGTTTCTCTCTCCTTGTGAACTTTGTTTAACTATTTGAAATCATCTTAACAACTTCAAAATAATTATTAATTTATATTAAACCTCAAAATTATATACTATAATTATAATTATATATATTTGATATAAGTTAATATATTAATTTTCAGTTTATAAGTTCAATTTTTAATAGGTTTACGCTTTAATATTTTTATTTTAAAGCTGCATAGACTATTTTTCTATTTATTTTCAAAAAAAATTAACAAGGCCATAAGAATTGGTGATTTTATATGTGATCATAATTATAATATTTATTTACTGCAAATTAAGAACATTATTATATAAGATACATGATTAAATATTTATGAAACAATATAATTTTTCATTAATTTTTTTTTAATATAAAATTATATTTAATGGTTTTTAAATTTATATTTACAATAATAATACTCTATAATATATCTTGTAATTTCTTTTATATTGAATTAAAAAATAATATTTAGATTTTTTAATATGTTTTGTTTATATATATTGTGTATGTTTTGTTTTACAATTTATATTCGTTTTTGGTTGTTACACCTTAGTTGGGTGCAGTCCCTCAAACTTTCATCTTTCTTTTTTCATATGGTGAGTCCAATTTGTTTGTTTTCGTGAGTTTTGGTTGTTATTTTAGGTAAGATATTGTCTAAAACTATTCTTTCAAAATTTCTGAAAAACTTAGTCAGAAGATTTCCCCTTCATCTCCTTTCCTCAAAAGTGTTAGGGTAATTTCAACTTGGTTACAAAGTCAATATGATACCGTCATTAACTAGTTTCCATGTTTAAATAACATCTCTTTTTGCCAATGATATTTTCGTGTAATATGACCTATTTATATGGACGATGACTCCAATATAAGTTTTTTTTGGCCCATTGTGAGGCCATGGTAAAAGACATCAGGGAGAATTTAAAATGTTGAAGAGTTTACCTGTGACATAATAAAAGGCCTAGCCATTCATTCAAATATTGGGTGAATCAGGTAAATTTTGTTTGGGAAGTAAGGAAATAGAAATCTATGAAATAGAGGATGTGTATTGGTACATGAGGTAAAGAGAAATGGGTGTAGAAAATGCAAGCTAAACTTAGGATAGTAAAAGTTGCGATAAGGGGTATGTCCAAATTACAAATTGACATGGGCTAGATATATGGAAACAACTGTACAAAAGCCAAAGGGAGATGGGCGTAGCAAGTCCAAGCTACACATAGGATAGTGAGCTTAAATAAGGGATATGTTCAAATTACAAATTGACATTCGCTAGAGATATAGCACTAGAAAGGCCAAGTAACTTCATGAAGAAGAGAAGACACATGGAACTAATGGTTCTCACGACTCATGGAGTCAACCTGTTATGGAGAATCATAGTAGTGCATGAACACCCTAAAGTGTTTAATCCAAGTTGCAAAGCCTACCCATAGATAAGATGCAATCCCCAAGATTGTTATAAGATGTAGTTTTCAAGGATACATGTTGTAGCACAATATAAAATGATGTCATCCCTATTATTTAGAGAGAGAATGGGGGATCATGTTTTCAAATCAAGTAATTGAAGAGGTTTGGGAGTGGAAGATGTACAAAGATGCTATATTGAGGTAAGTTTATTATAACACATATTATTCAAGCATAAGTGTTGGAGTATAGTGGTGCATGGAGTTATATATGTTCAAGTTCTAGGATGGACCACTTAAATAAGTACTAGAGTGGTATTTTTACATGTATGCTAGTTTGAGATGGTTTATCAACTATGTAAAAGAAAAAGTGTCCTAGAAAATTGGCAATTACAATGAGTTGTTAGACATGTATTTTGATGGGTGGCAACCTTTTTACATGTGAGTTGCTAGCCATGTATTTTAATGGATGGTAACCATTTTATACCTGAGTGTTTATCCATGTATTTTGATGGATGGTAACGTTTTTAGACTTATTTTAAAAGGATATTAGGGCCATGTTAATCTATGTAGTCGAGCTTCAGGTTGGAATTGTTATGGTAGTTAGGGTAAACATGGCTTGGTCATAAATTCAATTTCACATGGTCATCAATGGGCTTACCCTTGAGAGTTCATGGGCTCCACATTTTGGTAACTCTTGGCTTTTCCCATGGTATTCTCATGTAATGTAGTCTATTTAAATGAATGGTAAAAATAAGTATGGAGACTTTAAAAATATAAAATATATTTCTAATGACATAATAAAAGGCTCAACCATTCTTAGTGGACATATCCCATATTGGATGAATCATGTCGATTTCAATTCTTGAGAATCTATTATGATTTGTGGTTATGTGTCTATTATATTTATTCTTCTCTCTCTTTTTTAAAACAAAAACATTATCTCTTACCATGTATAGTCTCATAAAATAATTTAGTGGGTTATGACCTTCTCCAAAATAAATATAACATTGGATGCAAATAAATTGCATGTCAACGACTCATGGTAGTTGCACTTACTATTGCTATGGTAATGTGTCTTTTTCCTTTATGTTTGGAATGAAGGGATATGGAGATATCATATTTAAGAAATATGGTTCTTAGAAGATTTTTCCTTAATGCTTGGATGCTGGATTTTTACCTTGAAGTCTACTTTTATTAATTTCTTCTAGTGTGGGTTCACTTGTCCCATTTAACTCTTCTTTTTTGGAGAAAAAACTTCTAGGTGTTGATTGTAAATGCCTTTGGTAAATACACTCATACAAATATAAATCTAATAGTAGGTGCTCACACATGCTATAATCTATGTGGAAGTATATATAGTAAAATGATTTTTAGATGAAATAAATATATCCCTCAATAATTAGATACACATAAATAATATTGACTATGATCAAATTTTATTCAAATACAAATATTTTCATGAGTATTGTGACTTCACTAATAATTCTAAACTTATAGGTGTAGTTTAGGCCTCATTTGAGAAATAAGATCATTAACACAAGGGAAAGAAGAGCTTTACTAATAATAAAGTCATTCCATCCTTATTTATTGTTCCATCTATTGGGAAGATTAGTATCTTTTAAATTTAGAAAATCTAATCCAACCCACACATAAATTGTCAATTTGAATACGCCTTTTTATTTCAAGTTTTACATCCAAATTATATGGTGGAAACAAGCCATAACTAACATTGGCTAATTCATAATCCAAATCTCTCTTCTACAAGATCTTGTACAAAATCAAATCAAATATTGTTTCCACGCTTCAAACTCATAAGAATAAAAGTCAATATCACTATCACACCCTCACATGCATAAAAATAACGCTCCACACAATGCTCGAAATGAAATCAGGCTTGCAGAAATGAAATAGTGCTCATTCATCAAAACCACTCTTGTGATAAATAGAAACAAAATCCTTGAAATCAACCCTTCTATTAAACACCATCATCCAATCACACCCTCACTCAACAATTAATTCAACCAACATCAATACACTTAGTAACTGCATCAAAAAATGTATTAAATGTAACAAAAACTAACTAGTAGCCTCTATAAAAAATGGATCATAGGTTTGTAATAGTAGCAACAATTAAATAATGATAAAAACACTAAATCAATGAGGATCGATCCTGAGGTGACTATGTTGAAAAAGGAGAAATATACATCACTATTCTACAACTTAAATCAACCAACAATAGGAGCAATATATTAGCAAGATTCTTTAAGAGTGATAATTCAAATTATAATAAAAAATGAATTAACATAACCTACAAATAAATTGATATGCAAGAACTATGTTTCTCTACTAACATAGAAATACTTGCTAAGGAAGAGGTCCCTTCCTCCCTCGTAGGGGGTTGGTGATTTACAACTCACATATTTTAAACTCAATGATAAGCCACCAACTTGTAGTGATTGCATTAGCTTTGAAAACAAAATTAAAATATGAAATATTACAAAAGTTATGATTCTAATCCCTCCTAGCCTAAAACTCTTCACCTAATCTTTGTCTATACACTTTATACAAAGAGATAAGAGGACAAATTGGAACAAATTCCACCAAGTCTAGGCTATCACAATTATGGAAAAATTAGAAAATGTTGACGTTATTTATTTTTAGGAGGTCTTAGTTGGAAAAAAGTTAATATGTGATTTCATTTCATTGATTTGTCATAAAAACATTTGAGAAAAAATTGTACTCTGGACATTTACTAATTTGGTTGCATTGTTTGGGATGTTATTTGTCAACAATTGCAACAACAAATATGTGCCTGATTGAACTATATGTATCTCCCAACCAATGATCATTTTGGAGAAATCACTTGATAGTTAGCTAATCAGGGATGTTCTGTGAAAAACCTGTGCCTTGGGTTTTCCATATTTGTCTTAGTTTTTCCATAAATCACCTCTGTATTTGGCCACACGATTCTTCCTTATGTTAGTTCTTACACATATAGATCATGAGCTCAAGCCTAATGGAATTTACCTATGTATGACTTGGATAACGTAAATCCAAGTGAACATCCCTAAGAATAAGACACGTATTTAATAATTTCTCATGTACTTTCATAAGTATGCTAACCTCGTAGGTTATTATTGTTACCCCATAGGAACCAATGGAACAACACTATGAAAGCCATCATCAACAAAACCAACGAGAATCCTTTCTAATTTCTCAAAAAATAAAGGAAAATAACAACAATTAACTATAACACATAAGCTTAATGTGGCACATTCATGAAGAAGCATAGGGAGATAGGTAATAAATAGGAAACAAAGTGTGGTAGAATGACTAGACATGGTTATTTATAATGGTGAAAAGTGGGACACTTTGACGACCCAACACCTCACCCACACTTGTACGTTTTCATGTTTTCATGAAAACAAGGTAGATTTGTCAACATATGACCAATAATGAATAGTTTTCATTTCAAATTATTGTTACATCAATTGTAGGTTTTAGTGATGCCAACAAATTTCATGAATCAAATGAGCCTTGATAGACACTATCCATAACTGCATTTGCTGGGTTGTAGTTAAAATTTCCACAAAATAACGAATTACTCATACTAAAAAAATAGGTTAGGAATATAATTCAAGTTTTTGATCGAAACTACACTGTAAAATGGTTGATTGGTAATAGATTGGACCCAATAAATGTAGGGAAGAAAGATAGGGAGGAGAAAACACAATATGAAGAAAAATCTTTATGGGAATTGAAATAAAGCTTGTAAGTAAATAACAGTGATACAAACACTGAGAAAGAATTGAATCTTGTTTGTTGAGTGACATATACTAGTGATCTAGTAAGAGATGAGGGTTGAGACATATATGAAAAAGACAGACAATATAAGACAAAATGAAATACCAAACCCAGAATAGTGTCTTATAATTATACGCTAAATTTTTAACAAATCAAAAAGTTCCAAGTTGATTTTTACCTCAGGTTTTGCCTAATCATTTTGATATTCCCAGGAATTTTGATAAACAAAATCTAAATCTGATAAATCTTATTTTTCAAGGAAAATATGAACATACATATTAGTCAATCTATAATAGTACCAACAAAGTAAAAACATATCAAGGGTAAAAACACATATGGAGTAACTATAAATAGTGTAACAATATCTCACAACTACTGATATTTATAAGAAGGTGAATACTAAAACTATTACTTCCTTGACTATCCAACAATTGGTCTACTTATTTTTATTTAAAAAATGAAAGGTTACAACTACTACAAAAAGAATATTATTGAAATGATATAAGATTTGTTTTACCATCCATAGACTATATCATTACTTCCTTTCCCCACTCCAAATAGTCTCCCTTCCATCCAAATTTCTACCAAAATTCTCATGAATATCTTATGTTAGTAATTCATCACCTCGATAACCTCATTATAATTAAAAGTGACATAATAATGTTTAATTACATGCCATTAAAGATGGATGAAAAGAGGATATAAATATGGAAACAAGGATGAAAGAAAAAATACATTCCCATGACGAACTAGTTATCTTTGTCTCTATCTCTCAAAATATTACCATTATCCAAGTGTATAAAATGAACCCCCTTATAAGGGAAATGTAAATCACGTACATTAAGGGTTCCACTTCCGTGAAAACCTCATTATTTTCTAAATGATAAAGCATAAAAGAACAATACCTTAAGGAACATAACACAATTCTCCAAAATCTAATATATGAGGTTTTCTCTTCCAAGCTTTTAATTTAAGGAGTATTGCTTCAGAATGTAATGCAGAGACTTTCCTTGAAGTGAGCTATATGTGTGCCAATGTGTTCTCTTCATCTCTCTTACATGACATAGCCATGATGGCAATAGGAATATTCAGTACCCTAACACGTTTTCCTTAGTAGAATACAAGAAAAGGCCCATTGCTAGTAGTTTTGTTCAGTACCCAACACGTTTGCTTGTACTTCCCAATATTTCCTTTATTATTTTTTCCTTCATTATTCACGTGAAATAAGATATATAGATATAATATATATATATATATATCACTCAAAAGATTTGAAATAATGTATACTTCTCATTAGGTTGTTTTTAGAGTATGAGGCAATTGGGTGGCATGAGAGTATCTAAGAATTTCTAGGCACATAACTCATTATTCAAGAAAGGAAGATCTCCTTCAAATGGTGGAGTAGTTAGAGTGCAACCATGTGCATAATAGATATGGAAATGCATTCATACTTATATTTGAAAACTAAAATTTACGACATGTCACAATATCAGAAACTAGTTCCTTTAACTCATATGGTACCAAGTGTTGCTGAATGATGGAGAAATGTTGTATAGAAACGATTGCTTGAAGATAGGCTTTAATGTGATTCATATATTGATCCTTTGTTTCACTATTGTTTTTGGCATATCTCCATTTCTCAGGTTGTGTAGATCATCCATGGCTTGTCGATTTCTCTCTTGAAGGCATCAAGTATATATTAAGAGGAAAGAGAGAAAATCCTCAATTTCGAGCTCCAAAATCTTCTCTTCACTCATGACTTCTTATCCCTAAAATTGAAAAGGATGATCAAGTAATATTCTTGGGTTTTCTCTCGAATATTGGTCATAATTTTAAATATTCCCCTTGATATTGCTCATAACTCTCTCATTATTCTCCTCCTCCTTGAGATGCATATATATTTCTAATTTTGAATAGGGTTTCCTAAGTTTTTAGAATAGCTTTTCCCATCAATATGGTCATTGATTTATCATTATTAATAGTAAAGGTTGTTACAACATCATCTATTACAATAGATTCAACAATTTTAGTAGTTTCAAGAGATTCAATTGTTACAAAATTGGTTGTTATAGTAGTTTCAACATCATTTGTTACAACAGTTTCAAGATCTTCAACAATATTTGTTATATAATTTTAACAGCTTTTGTAGCAATTGTTACAACAATTTCAGCAACATTTTCAACAACAATTATTACAATAGTTTTAGCAACAATTGTTATAAAAAATTTATTAGTAAGAACAACAACCATTACAATAATTTGAATAGTTTCAACAGTAGTTGTTACAAGAATCTAATTATTTCAGCAACAATTGTTATAGCAATTTCAAAAGTTCCAACAGGAACCATTATATAGTTACATTAGTAATAACATAATCAATTGTAACATCAATTTTAATAGTAACAACAACATAAATTTTAATAATAGTTTCAACATGAGTTCCAATTATGTATTGTTCCTCTAATGATTTATGGATTAGGCCTTCTTTCTAGGGTAAATTATTTGTGGTAATAAGGGAGGTTCCTAAGTTCACTCCTCTCCTTGGTCTAAAATATATGCCATTACATTTAATGGGGGAGTGTGTGGTAAATATGGATTCTTTGGCTTTTATGCAACCTTGCTATTGGAATTTTGGTTAGGTTGCATAGGTAGCTAGGATTGTAGAGGACGATAAAATGGTGGTTGCTTGGGAGAAGGTTTGAATTATTATTGTTGTATAGGTAGCTAGGCTTGCATGGGAAACTACCATTGAAAGTAGGCTTCAAACAATCTTTAAGGCTATAAAGGTATATGACTTAGGGGAGGTAGAAACTATGTCCATAGTGTGTTGTATTGTATTGGACGAGGACTAGGATGTTGCCATGGAACAATAGGATCTTGAATTTGTTGATGAATATGTTGAGGATTATAAATGTCGGCCAAGTATTAAAAAATGATGAAGGGTCTTGACCTATACTTGATGTTCAAGCATTTAATGGATTCTCTGTATCCTCACCTAATTCCCTGAACACTACTTTTAATCCTGGTATCCATGGGAAAGTATTTATTAAGTGATCCTTCTAACAAATACGAAAAATTTTCACACTATTAGACATACACTCTATAAGGGAGTGCTTATTCCTACAATTGGAGTAGACTATTGCAAATGTTTTTTCAACTTCAACTTACTTCTTTCCTTCATACAAAAGATACGTTTGTGAAGACAAAGAACTAATGATATCAGTTTTAAAATTCTTGGGCAAAATATTGATTTTTTCCCTTGTGGTTTCACCAATGGCTGATTTTTGTATCTCAATACAATAATTTGATTATCCTCTCATACTCATCAATTAGATATTCCCTAAACTGCCATTTCTTCCTTTCTGAACAACCTTCTTCGTCTAGTTAATACATTCTATTAGCACATGGATTACCTTATAGGGAAAAACAATCTACTTTCAATGAAATTTATTGAAAGAAGACCTAATTGTGAGAAATGAATCTGATGTGCCCTAAATCCTTGTGAAGTGGAACCCATTTTCGTATGTCAAAGTGATGTGTAACAACCTTGCCCCTTAATAACCTCCATATAAATGGTGCCAAAATGTTAGGAAAAGTAATTGAGTTTTTATTTTAGAATAGCTAATCTTACTCACAAATAAATTCTCAATTCAGACAGGTATTTTTATTTCAAGGTTATTGTGAAAAGTACATGTATCAAAACAATTACTAACTCCATTGGATAATTTCTATTACTAATATTTCTTCTACAGGATACTGCAGACAATCAAATCAAAGCTTGTTGTCACTATTTACATTTGTAGGAATAAAAATAAATCTCACTATCACACCCTCACATGCATAAAAATAATACTCTACACAGAATGTTGGAAATGAAATCATTATTCCTTAAATTAAAAAACACTCATTCATCAAAACCACTCTCACAAGGAAGAGAAACAACATTCTTGAAATCAATCCTTTTGTTACACAACATCACCTAATCACACCCTCACTCAAACATTCATTCAACCAACATCAATCCGCTCAGTAATTGGATGAAATTTTGTATTCAATGTAACAATAACTAGCTAACAGTCTCTATCAATAGTGGATCGTAGATCTATTATAGTAACAACAATTAAATAATGATAAAAACACTCATTCAGTGAGGATCAATATTTGACTAACTATGTTCACAAATGAGCAATCTGCATCAATATTATAAAAGCTAAATTTATGATCCAAATTGGATAATTATATTCTTTTTCATCCATATCGATGCATTCAAAGTGGAAAAAGTGGATGAATTAGCTCATGGGACAATTTTTACCAGTGAGACCCAGTTTGCCAAAACAGGGTCTAAAACATTTTGAGAGTGTTTTGAGACATAATGATCTGAATGAAAATTGGCATCCACCCATGCTATTCATTGAACCATGGTATCTATCCACTCATGGAATATATCCATGGTATTATCATTAGCATCCACCCATGGTATTCACCCACCCAAGGTATTTATCCACCCATGGAATTTACCCATGGTATTTTAAGTGGTACCAACCCATGGTATTCATTCACCCACGCTATTTTCCCATGGTATTGTAAGTGAGATCCATCATGGAAAGATAATTTGGGGGTTTAAACAAAATCCCTTTCCCTTAAAAAAATATCGATCTTGAGGCCTGTGGGTTATGGCTAACAAAGGCTATCATAAGTGTTTCTTTAATCTTTAAAATCATAGACTATTCCACTATCGGGTCTTCTACACCATCGAAAGCTTTAAATTATGCATTTAAGCTTTAAAGCCTTCGTACAATACATATATATAAAAAAACACGGTCAAGGGATTTACAGAAGGAAACTCCGCTCTCATCGTAACAACCAGACCTCAAATCTTTATAAGCTGGAACTATAACTGTCGGTGGGTCCACAGCATTAATTTCTCCATAGCACTGCTCTGATCCTAATACCCGATCGCCAATCGATTTATCAACGATATTGCCATATCGCTCATCGGCGTATCGGCCATCGCTCCTCCCTACTGTTTAACCTCTTTGACATGCAATTGCCGAACGCATCTGCGACATTGATCTAGACTATTGATTAATTGTCCAGGATCCACCGCCTTAACGTTGATCGCTCTGTGATGATGGTCGGGTCTGATAATACCCTAAGGCCTCTGTGAATGCGATATGATCAGAACCGTTGATCTCACCGATCTAACGGATCGTGTGTATCATTTTGCTAGCCTCCTCTTGGACTTAATATCTTTCCTTTGATGGATTTTTTTGTTAAAGCCACAATTTCTACCATACTCCACTTTAGACACATGACACACAGTTAACTCATTTGCAAATGGATTCACATCAATCCTTAAATGATCAATGGTCGATTAACATTCCCTACCAATGGAATTTAAGTCATTCAACGATCAAATATACAGATAACCTAAAGGCACAACATAGACACACAAAATCCAAAAATACACAACTTATTCATTATATGTATAAGATTGTAGAACTAAGGCATCGCAAGCTTAGAACGAGTTCTCCCTTGACTACATTTCAACACTATGTTTTCACAGCTTTTTCCTCTATCACTTTGTCCATCTCTATATCTCACTGATTACATATATATAGAACACATCTAGTTCATCGTTACAGGAATATTCGATTGGATCACTATGAATGATCTAATCAATCCCCTTCTTAATTTTCTCAACAAACCCTTAAACTTGTTATATGTATACACAAGGTGGATTAAATTTAATTAAGTCTTCTAAGGACTTATCCATTCCATCATTTAAGCTATGTTCGAAATAGAAAGTCCCCTTGTTTAGCTCAATGGTCCATGCCCTCCTCCTTCTTCACTTTGGATTCCTCTTCATGACTAGGAGTGCTGGATGCTCCTGCATCAATCCACCCACGATATTCAATCACCCATGTTATCTACCTAGGCATGGAATTTACCTGTGGTATTATAACTAAAAAAAGACTATAAGTAACTAGTCACATTTTGTAAAAGGATAGATTGTCCACCACAATGTAGTCGTTACAGTTATTATATGTTTTAATAATAAAAATGTGTTTCTTTATGGTTTTTATCATTTAGTTTTCTCCTATCTTCTTTTGGAATTTTAATTTTTGAGATCTTGGGGGCCTCCCCCCCCAAGATCCGTTTCATTTTTATATTTTATCTTGGCAGTCTCCCCCGAAGATCTAGATCAGTGGTATCAAATTCAAGAAATGACTCCATGGGAATGAGGGTTTGACACATATTTCAGTTTCGAAGTTTTGCAAAAATCTTCAACAAACTGAATGCGCGTGTTACAACCTCCATAGAGCACTTTCTTGGGAAAAGCAAGAAGCATGTTTTTGTAGGAATTCTTTGGGCAGTGAGTTTGAAGATTAGATATGAACATTTTGGTTCAATATTTATGAAAAAAATTACGTAGCTAGATTCCCTACGAAGAAAAACCCAAATTAAGAAAAGAATAAAACAAAATAAATCGACTGAATTACAGTCTAGATGAGGGAGATATTGCTAATTTAAAATGAGATGTGTTGCATAAGTGTTTCTTACGGTAATTTGTGGATGAAAAATCTCTTATCAGTTTTTGTAGATTTTGTGCAAAATTTCAGAAAAAATTATTGCATATAAGATCTCATCTCGAAAAATCACCCAATTTCATAAAAAAAAAATCGGTCGAATCAGAGTTTGGATGAGAGAGATATCGCTGATTTAAAATCAACTATTTTTCATAATGTTTGTGATGATGGGATAGTTGCAACATGAATTTCAGTTTACAGAGTGGCTAGATAGGAATTTCAATCTCATGGGAAGGTGCATAATGGTCATTCTATTTCCAAAAATATGTTATAATAAATATTGTCATCTATATTGATCGAGTTATTCCCATTCTAAATTAGTTTTTATATTTGGAATGACATTCAAAATGGGTTCCCCTAGGAGAGTTTCCCTCCCACCACACTTTAATAGTCACCTGCTTCAAATTCATTGGTTTTAGTATATCAACATCTAACTTTGGTTCTTTGGATATGTGTCATTCCACCCCAAGCTATGTAGGCACATGCTACTTCATCAACAATGAACACCACGGTTATGGGTCAACCACACAAAATCCTTGTCGTTGAAGTCCATCTGCTAGGATGCACAATGTTAGTATCACAGTTGGTCACAAGAATAATAGGATATTTGTATCCTTGTATCTTTAGTTTTCGTTGTTATGGGTCATCCACAAACCCATACTTCATGAATTCCATTTGCTAGTCTGCACACTATTAGTGTTGGTCACCTTAATTTCTTATTAATTAAACAATCGAGTGCCACATAAATTGTCAACCCAAGGAAGTGTGATTATTTCAAAGGCAACTACATACTATATGTACTCAATCTTAAAAGCACTAAAATTTGTAGTACAAACAAATCACACCTCATTTAAAGCTTCAGCCTGTGTTACAACAGTTATACTCTATTGCAAATATCTAACAAGAGATGAATAATTGAACAGAAGGAATAAATCTGCAAAGGAAAACAATGGCTATGATGTAACAGAGGATCAGGACCCTATCCCTAGAGCTGGAACTTTCAACACCTATCTCTGTTTATCTAGCTCGCCAATTCACTGTGTAAACCTAATCACTTGTGAGACACTCATGAAATAACATCAATCAATTAAGAAAGAAACAAAGTTTCAACAAAGGTAAAACAACATCCAGAAATAGTACTTGTTAACAAGGTATGAACAGAAATCACACTTAACACACTGCAGAAAGATAATGGGTGAATCTTATGATCAAGGTGGGCCCTATCCTTCTCACAAGATTCCCTAGGAAACAAGAACTAAAAAGAGATGTTCAAAACAAAACTTTATTCATTCATCCATATACCATATTATAGAAAAGATTCAGTCTCTTTCCTTCAACTAAAACCTCTTGTTACAGTATGTTCATCCCCCTTCTAATGTAGATGTGTCCTCTTTATAAAGAGGAGACATCTATTACAAAAGATTTACATTATAGATTCTAGTTCAACCCATTATACAAAAATAGGAAAATTAGTTTCCCATCAACATAATGTTGTTACGGTAATACTGTCTTTAGATTATGAACGTTACATCCAATGTAACAGCTTCCTCAGTGATCGATTGGGTTCCTCTATTGTTGTCAAATTTAGTACACAAATCTCAAGTGTTTCAACTTCGAGATTTGCGTGCTGTTCTTGCTGTTTCAACATCGAGATTTGCGTGTTGTTCTTCCTGTTTCAGCTTTGAGATTTGCATGTTGTTCCTGCTATTTTAGAAACTACAAAAGATAGTCCCACTAACTTCAGGCGGTTTCAGCAATGTAGGGTGCACATCATTCTTTAATTGTTCAGTAGCTAATCAACTCAAAGATTAATTACGAAGACATCATGATTATATGTAAAATAATTAAACATATAGTGATGAGAAGAGTCACTACATACCTTTGGAATAATTGAGTCAAAACACTAACAAGGACTTTCAAATATGGGTTGAAAAGGGTGATATTATAACAAAATGTATAGTGAGAAAGAGACAATATGAGGTCCTAACAATCAGTATCATAGTTGATCACAAGAATTATCAAGTATCCCTATCCTTGGATCTTCATTCATCATGACTATGTATTAACCACACAAAAAACGTCCTTTTAGTGGTCATTCATATCCAACAAATACTTATTAGGAGGGAAATTCATGCAATGGGGACTATTGCTTCCTAAGGAGGGATGAATGCTTTGAATGGAATTGGCATCCACCCATGGTATTCATCAACTAGTGCTATTTATTCACTCATGGAATATACCCATTGTTTTGTAAGTCACATCTGCCTATGATATACATCCACCCAAGGTATTTATTTACCTCTGGAATTTACCCATGGTATAGTAAGTGGCATCCACCCATGGTATTTACCCATGTTATTGTAAGTGAGATCCATGCATGCTATTCAATCACCCATTGTATCTACCCACCCTTGGAATTTACATGTGGTATAACTAAAAGAATACTATAAGTAACAAGTTGCATTTTGTAAAGTGACAGATTGTCCACCACAATATAGCCTTCATATTTATTATATGTTTTACTAAAAAAAAGTTTCTTTGTGGTTTTGTTTATTATGTGTTCTCCTTTTTTACTTCGGCATTTCAATTTTTGGGATACTGAGGGCCTCCCCACAAGATCCATTTCACTTTTTTTTTTTCTATATTGGGGGCCTCCCCCCAAGATCTAGATCAGATAAAATTATATTTTTTGGGGGGGAATATTTGTCACTGTAACACCACACCTTTCCATGTTTTTCTACACATATATCTTCCCAATGGCGCAAGGATTGTGTTAATCAAAATCTATATGCAAAATTTATGCCTCTCGAAGTTTACTTTCTTATTTTGAGACCTATAATTTGGGATGATGCCATGTCACACACCATTATTCATGGAAAAGGGGATAGCCACATGTTTTTGATGTAAAAGAGTCTAGAAACGTCTATATTATAACTTTAGTTAAGAGTTTATGTAGCCAAACTTAACCACCCGTTGGCTATGAAGTTTTGTTATAACAAGGGCACAAGGAGGAATAGGCATTCCATTATTTTCAGAGAATTTTGTTCTATAGTTGAGAAAAAATAAACAAGAGGGATAGGATCTAGAGTACACAAGATGGATTTTTGGGCTGAAGCATGTTAAGTCCCTATAATACTAGTGCATTCCCTTATTACTATTGTCATTGTATCCCCTTATTGTTATTGTTCTGTGCATGTTGTCCACATATTGTTATTATTGTGCCCTAGAGAAGCCCACTATTATATTGTACTTCCCTTACATTATTATTGTTATGTCATCTTTGACTATATTGTGACCCCTTGGACCCCTATATATAGAAAGGAGGTCTTGTCATTTGTATCATCCAACAATTGTTCATTTGTGTAACATAAAGGAGGTTTCCCCCTTAAAGAGGTTTATTTTGAGGTCATTGATCTATCTTTTCTTCTATTTTGTCAGTTGGCTGCATAACAATTGGTATCAGATCTTCAGATTCTAGGGTTTCGCTGCTTCAAATAGGTGGTATCGCATTTGTGGTATAACTTTTTTCTATGACATTTCAGAAGCTAAAATTTAAACCCGTTTGAGCCAAAAGCTCAATGAACCCCACGTAAAAATTTCAAGTCTTATTCAAATATCGTTTCAAATATATGATCCAAGGAAGTAGGGGTTTTTGAAGGCAACCAAATTATACATCAAACAGGCTACCCGGGGAATATCGTCATAATTTTGTCTCTCAGCATGAGATTGAAATTTTGTAAAAGGGTAGTGTTGATGCCCCGAAAATCGTTGTATCAACATTGGGGGATAACCACCCAGTTCAGACCTTAATACAACTCATTTTCTGTTTGGTATGGTGGCTCCGACTCGATATAATGGGACCAGTTTCCCAATAATGAATAAAAGAGGTGGATGAGCGATTGGTTATCTAGTCTAATGATAGGCGAATAACTTAATCTATCAGCAAATATAAAAGAACTAATACTAATCTCGGGACTATTATTCTTTGGAAATGTAGCGTTTGATGATCTTTGTCTATTGACAGACATATAGATGACTCTATCAAATAAAAATATATATTTGTTCATTCAAAGATTACTTTATTTAAATAGTTAAACAAAGTGATTAACACAATATTGCTACACTTATCACTTATATCATCGATACATACATGATTATAAGAAAAGCACACTGTAAACATCCTATAGTGGAATGAATAAAGAATGTTGTTAAAACACATATATATATCCGATAATAGCAAGAGTGATCAAATGACAATTCATATAAAAATAATGAGTTCACACATAGATAATAGTACCATATGAGTTGCTTATCACTCCCAATATCAATCGCTATTTGAAATTCTTCTTCCAACGCAGAAATACTTTCAAACAAAGACAGTAGTGAACATTCGCATAAAAGCTTCTTTGTCAAAATCAGAATGATTGGTCCAGTTTTATAAAAGAATATCCCTGAAGTACAATAGTGCAACTTCAGGTTTTAAGTCATATACAAAACTTTACGACCCTTTCTAAATACATGAAAGGGTCTATAAATACTAAAATAAGCTAAATATATATGAAACTGAAATCCTACTTAATTGGTATCAATTGATGTTAAATATCTCTTTCACAACGATCTGGAAGTCGGCGGAATGAATCATCATTCACGCTGTTTGCCTTTAAACCTGAGCTGACTTATCGCAAGCATTGGCTCCACTTCGGGTGGTCTGTTGAGGCGAGAATTGAGTTGGGCGGCATAGGTGGCATCCTGAATATCGGGAATGATATACCCGATTACATCTGTACGGCATTTGAGGGCGGCTCTCTGGTTGTGCGGTTTAACTAAAAAGAACCAATAGGCGTCCCATTTCAAACTGTTAATTCCTGTGATTAATCTTCCATTTTTCTCTAGTTCTGGATAACATGACTGCTCCAATGTTTTAGCTGTTGTCAATTTACCTAGAGTACATTGAGAGATCATGTTATACAAGTAAAGAGTATTATTAACCAATTCAACCAAATTACTAGTGGTTGATTTGCATCTTGAAATTTCTCTTTCTGCCTTCATTAACTGAGACTGCCATTCTGTAAATAATATCTCTTTATGCGATTCTAAAATATTTGGTAAATTAGCCGCCTGTCCCTGATCGGTATCTTGCCATTCAATAAAATTGGTTAATGTTTCATCGGCTTGATCCAAGTCTGTTCTAGCTTTTTCCGATTTCTCACTTATTGATGTTGTTAAATCGCATAATGGTTCTACCTGGGCGATTTGTTGATATAAAAGCTTTATATGATTTATCAATCCCTTGTTTATCTGTAATGCCTCTACTTTGAATTCATCTATCTGTGGAAGTTTCTTTGTTTTCTCTAGCTGGGCTGATAGTTGAGCAATCTGCTCATATTTTTACTTCAACATTTGTTCATTCGATGCTTTTAGTTGTGCCAATGCCTCAAATAGCTCTTTCTGCTTTTGAATTGCGCTGTCATCAATCCTTTGTTTCTCTTCCTGCAATTGTTTAGTTAATTGATTAGTTATTTGTTGTTGTACTACCAATTGTTGTTCTGCCTGCTCCGCCTTTCGTTGTGCTTCTGATAGTTGCGCTTGTAGTGAAACGATATCCTGGTCTTTTGTTTTCAATAAACTGCTCACCTCTGATGCCTTGTCTATTGTTCTGCCAAATAGGCTCCAACATATTGTGATAGTTTTTTTAAATCATCAGAGGGGTCAAATTCCTCTTTCCAAAGCACATTGCCCGTCATTGTTTGTTCTGGGAATAGGGAAGGTTGATTAGACCTTCTCCTCTTCCTCTTTCGTTTCACCACAGCTTTGTGTCTTGGGCTATAGAAGACATCTAAGGGAGGAATTTCTTCTATTTGCAAAATAACCTGGTCAGAGGGATCCTTTGGGATTATCTGTACTTCTTTTGAACTGGATAGGATGTTGGTTTCACCTGAAACCTGTTTTGAAGTTGCCTCCTCTGTATTGACCACTTTTGATGTCTCGTCATCTTTAGAGCACTCAAGATTACCGATAATTGAATTGAATTGCTGCCATTCCTGGAGCAATTTCGGGTCAATTTGAGTATTTTCATTCACATTTATGTTGCTCTATTCCTACTCTTTCGCCTGGATTTCCTCTTGTCTTTTCATATGCACTTCTTCCTATTGCTTTGATGCAACAGGAGGTTCTTTAATAAGTCGTTGCTCAGGCTCACTTGATTCTATTGTTGGGGTTGTTGCTAATAGATCTAGAGGTAGAGTTTGCAACCTCTGTTCTCTAAGTCTGTTGAATTCAACTAATCCTTCATCTTTGTATTCGATTATAGCCAGCGATTTAACTTGGTACATTGACTCGGCTGATGAGAAAAAGTCATCAAACTTATCTTCTTTATGTTCAAACTTGGTCAATTTGGCCTGTTCAAGTGCATTATAGACGACTTTGCGTGGATCAAATCGCCTACTAGGGAGAGTTGCAAGAGTTAATGACTTTATTTTTTCAGATTCTTTCTCTGGATGTTTGAAATCATGTAGAATGTAGATACCACATATCAGGGGAAAAGAGGGCCAGACCTGCTTCTTATTCTTCTTTAGAGTTTGTGTAACTCCTTCGGAGATAATCTGATAGGCTATCTCTCTAGCCAGCAGTTTATCAAGCATTTACAAAGGAAGAACATGAGGTTTGGCTTGACTGCCGAAAATTATGATATAAGTAAACTTTTCCTCCCTGAACCAACTTCCTATTGATGTCAAATCAATCCCTTCTTAGTAGGAAATCTTAGGGGCAGGCTTACTAAGGATAGAATGATGAATGGGCAACATAAAGTCATTGCAGATTTGGTATAAATGGTGCTTGTAGTAAGTTTTCCACAACTTCTGATGGTATATGTGAATTGGCGTGGGGTCTTGCGAAGTCCACCTCCATCCGACCACAGGAAATTCAGATTTAAAACATAGGATGTCTAGCATATATGCACTATAGTAGAATGGGGGAATAAGCCTTTGAGTGAGGGGGGATTTGGTTCTAAAATCAAGAACTACGGTTGCTAGCTTATCAGACAATATAGTTTCCGAATCCATTATTTCACCATTACGTGTCATTTCCATCAAGCGAACCATTTCTATAGTAAAATTAGCAGAATCATGTAACCCCCACAACCTACACATAATTATCCCAACATAGCAATAAGGAGAGCATAGATTATCAACCAAATAATTACCCGAAGATTCATGCTTTTGTTTTGCCGGATTTTGCCTGCATTCTCGAATGGGTTCAGATTCAGTCTCGTTCTCATCTCGGAATTTCTCTAGAAATACCGCGTTGTGCTTCTTCTCTGGCACAGACAAATGGTACATTTGCCTCAAATCATCAGATTGAAATGAGCTGAAGATTCTCCCATCTCTGGTGCTGAAGGTTCTGTCTGTGATTGGGATTTCCTGAATTGCCCATCTCACTACATCCGTATATGGGAGAATTTTTTCCCGAGCTGCTATCCGATGAAGGAAAGAGTTGGCTAAGTCCTTTAGAGTAGCATCATATTTTCAAGTGCTATCTGCTAAGGCTTGTACTACTGTCTTCTCTGGTTCTCCGGCTTCAATCAAATTATAGGTGCTTTTCCAAGTAGTTTTGTCGAGTCTTAGACATGTAGTATCCGATATCAATCCTTTCTTTTTAGTTCCTGGATCAACGATGAGTTGTCCTGTGGCCGGCGAAGCGGAAGCGATTGCAGTTTTCTTAGACTTCTTATCCATTCTGCTTGAATTCGTTACTTCGGAAGAGTTCTGCACAGGAGTGAAAGTGAACATAATACAGAAAATTGATAGCGCAAAACCAAATATGAGTGAGATATATATCGATCAATGCATGATGAATGATTAACTTAAGGTGGCCACATATATAATCTGTGAGAAAATTTCTAGGGTTATTGTTTCATTAAATGGCCGTTAAGACCTGTCAATCCTTTAAATGTCCATCATTTCGATTCTTGGCCGAATGATTTGTTTAAGCATGCCTTGGATGTTTTGGCAGTTGAGCGCAGATGAATGGCTGTTCCGAAGATATGGCTTTTAATATGAATTAATCGTAATAACTCTGCTTTAAGATTTTTTGAAATTCGCGCTTTTGGCCTTATCGCAATCAGGCGTCGGGGAAATCTGAAATCATTACATTTGTTGCATTTGGAATCCTCGATCGGCAATAGCGATATCGCGTCGCGTCGGGAGTATTAACTGGGCACTTTAAAAGAATGCATGGTAAATCGTCGATCGCCGATAGTGATATCGCATCGCATCAGAGCGAAAAGGAATTTTACTGTGTCAACTTATTATTGTCGATATCCGATAGCCTATTGCGAGTTGTCGCGTCGGAGAAAACCAATGGGTCTTTAAGTTATGCCTCCTTTGTCATTGCGATATGCGATCTTGCAATCGCTTTATCGCAATGATAAAAGATTAATTATTTATATATATATAAGACCTTTAATCGGTTTATCAAAAAGGTTTAGTAATGTTTTTATTTTGTTTTTGGACCTTTTTGAGTAACACTAAGTTGATACCAATTAAAATAAAAAGGGACCCATTTCACATTATAGTTTTGAGAATAATAATGATATGAAATGGGGGGTTGTTGTAGAGCACAACAATTGGCGATTCGCTGGAAGAAACAATTATCTCTGAAAAAGTATGGAAATACTTAAACTTTTTCAAAATAGAAATTTCATCAAAGGGGAAAATTCTAATATAACTAGGTATATATGCATTCCAAATAAAATGAAACTATTTTTGCTAATTCCCTCTCTTGTTTAAAATTAGATACATTCTAAATTTTAAATTGGCCTCTATTGGTTGATAATGATAAAACAGAAAACCTTTCCAAATCAGCTTTTAGAATTAACTCCTCTGTCTTAGGTAGAACCTCTGCTGCCAGCAAACATTCATAGTTTCGATAGGGATACCTTTTAACCATGTTATTGTTCATTGTCCCATTCATCTCAGAGTATGATTAACAGAATGAATTCAAAACATGCTTTTCACATTTTGCATTTCTTTTCTACTTTTCTGTTATTTTGTAAGATAAAAAGCCATTGCCCTGGTTTGGTG
>APFE031411038.1:0-90044 GCA_000404065.3 Pinus taeda | reverse complement strand
ATCGAATTTAGTCTTAACAGCTACTTGGAAATAATTAATTAAGTTATTTTGACTTAATTAGTTGGAGAAATTCAAGTTAGAAGTCTTTCTGAAGTCATGAAAGAGTTATCCTTTAAATTAAGGAGATAAGCCTTAAATTAAGGAGATAAGATTGAGTTATATTTGAGTTGTAATTAGTTAACTCAGTTTACTGAGTTAAGTCTTGTTAAATTAGTTCCAAACTATTTGAGGAACTAATAAAGAGATAATAGTTAGTTGATGCATGCATGCACTCAACTAGTGTACTCCAGTTAACTGAATATTCCCTCATCAGAAACTCATGCATTTCTATTCTGAGAAAGACCCAGTTAATTTAAATGTCAAGGAGATTGTACTATTAGTTGCATGTGTTTTCATATAAAGAAAACTCATGCATGCAGAAGGAATCAATTCCTAGAGGATTGTGCAGTTTAGACAGCGTGTGAGATCAGGAGATCATCCACTTGCTAAATTGGTTTTCCACTTGGTTGAAGGAGATCATCCTAGAGGAACAATGCAAGGAAATAGGAGCTTGGAGGGTAGAGAGGAAGGCTTGAGAGAAGCCAAGATTTCCTGTGAGCATCTGTGAGGATTGTACTGAGAGGTGGCTAGCTATGAGAGCTAAGGCTTTGTATAATTCCTATGTATTTCCACCTTGTATGATAATACAGATAGTGGGTTTTTTAGCTGAGGCTTTCCCGAAAGTATTTTCATGTGTTTGGTTCATTGATTATTCTTCTTCTAGTTATATTGTTCAGCTCGATCTTTAAGCTTTCGCAAATTGATAGTAAAAGTAGGTTATAGTATTCTTCTTTGGTTATATTGCACTATCGGGTTAACCTACAGTCATATTTTCTACATGGTCTCAGAGCAAGATTTGTAGAGAATTTCTACATGGTATCAGAGCCAAGTTTATTGGAGTTCTGAATAGTATACTGAGAAGAGAAATCAAAGTTTGAAGTTCGGGGTTGCAGGTACAAATCAAATTCATATCATACTTCAAGGTTGGCCAATGGCATTCTATGGCTTGAGACTTGAGTATGCCTTGGAAGGTAGCTCAAATTACATAGCATGGAAAGATAGAATGGAGGTTGTATTAGAAGACAATGGCTTGAAGGATTTTATTGATTAAGAAATCCAAAAGCTAGCTTCAACTAATGCATAAGAGTTAGCTGAGTAGAAGAAGTGTGTGGCGAAGGAAAGACAAATCATCCTTGAGGGAGTTTGAGACCATATTGTTTCGAGTCTCCATGGGAAGGATACTCCATTTTCAATGTGGAAGATATTGAAGGACCTCTACCAGAAAAGTAGCGACCAGCGGAAATTGGCGCTTAAGGATAAGCTTTGAAGAATCAAGATGGAGAAGGGCAATACTATTTCCACATATCTGAATGAGCTTAGCAGTGTGAGAATAACTACCGTCGATGATGATATGGTGAGCCTCACTCTCCTTGGTCTTCCAAAGAGCTCGAATAGCTATCAAGACTCTGTGAATGGAAGGGAGAAACTGTCGGATTGGGAACGATTGTGGTCGGATCTCATGCAGGAGGAGATCAGGAGGAGCACACGAGATGGTTCTTCATCCAAGGATGATGATGAAGAAAATCTGGCCTTAGCAAGTAAGGCAAGGAAAGGGAAGGGGAAGGCTTCCCATTCCAAATTGAATTCTTCTCATGGAGGGAAGAAGGGTGACAAGTCTAAAGTGAGATGCTCTAATTGTCACGATATGGTACATTATGCAACTAAATGCCCATCGAATAAGTCCAAGAAGGGACCCTCAGAAGGATCGAAAGGTGAGGCATCAACCTCTTAGTTCAAAATGAACTTTACCCTCATCACATGCATGGTGTCATCGATGATGGGTTGTGTCTGGTATCTTAACAGTGAAGCCTCATTCTACATGACCGGTGATAAAAGTTTATTCAGTGCCTTGGAGGAGAAAGACCTTAAGATGCGCATAGAGATGGGTGACACCAGAAAGTATAGTATTTCAGGAGTGGGCACGGTTGCTTTTTAGAGGGAGCATGGAGCTCCTATCACCTTGACAGATGTGATGTATGTGCCTAGATTGAAGAAGAACTTGGTATCGAACGCGATGTTGGAGGACAAAGGCTACGATGTTATCTTAAGTAAAGGAAAGACCTTCCTAAGACACATAGCCATGGGTCAGAGCAAGAGGATAGGGATTCGGGTGAAGAATCTCTATAAATTAGAGGTACATGATTGTGCAACATTGAGTACAAAAGCAAAATTGGTGCAAATCCAAGACATTGGCGAGTTGTGGCACAGGCGGTTGGGCCATTTTCATCATGGGGCTTTGAAGATAATGCAACAAATATCTACAGGACTTCCCAAAGGTAAAATTGAGCAAGTTGACACATGCAAAGGTTGTACCTTGGGAAAGTACACCAAGTCTTGATTTCATGATCGAGATTGTCGAGCAAAGGCTATCTTAGAGCAAGTTCATACTGATGTGTGTGGACCATTCTTGACGGCATCCGCAGTGAAGCAAAAGTATTTTGTGATTTTCATTGATGACTATTCTCAAGAATGTTGGATTTATTTCATGTAGAAGAAGGACCAAACTTTCAAAAAGTTTTGTGAGTTCAAAGCTTTGGTCAAGAAAGAGTTAGGGAAGAAGATCAAGGCCTTGATAAGCAACAATGGTGGAGAATATGTCTATCAAGAATTTAAGGACTTCTTTGTAGCTGAAGGAATTAAATGAGAGTTGAAGACACCTCATAACCCACAACATAATGGGGTGTTTGAGAGGAAGAACAGAACTATTGTAGGGGCAACACGGATAATGCTGCATTACCAAGGCCTAGTACTTCACTTGTGGGTTGAGGCATGTAACACAGTGGTCTATTTGCAGAATAGAAGCCCACATCACATACCTGGGATGAAGACACCAGAGGAAGCTTTCTCCAGTAAGAGACCAGATGTGGGTCACTTCAAGATCTTTGGCTCATCGGCATATTTCCATGTGACAAAGGATGCATAGAATAAGCTTGTGCTGACAGCAAAGTTGGGGATACTTGTGGGGTACACTGATACACCTCATAACTATCGGGTGTACTTGCCTACCAGTCGGAGGACAGTGGTTCACAGAGATCTCATGTTTGATGAGTAGAAGGCCATGCGAGTTTCCCTTGAGAGGGAGCTCCAACTACAGGCTATGGAGGAACTGTTGGTTCCTAAGGAGGAGGAGCCTTAGACTGATACGAAGCATCCATATGTAGAGGTTCCAGGAGTGGAGACACCCACTCAAGCAGAGCCTTCCAAAGATGGATGAAAGTGCACAAGAGAAGCTGACAAATTGTTGCAGGATGTGGGAGAGAATGTGGGAGCACCATCTTCTCAGTGCAGACAGAGGAGGTCACTTGAGAGGTACACTGGATACATGGCCCTTGCTAGGGAATGTGTTGAGACCGAGCCATCTTCCTTTGAGGAAGCGGTGCAACAACCGATTTATGTTGATGCTATGGTGGAGGAGTATGACTCCATAGTTCGTAACGGTGTTTGGGATGAGGTTCCGAGACCGGATAGCAAGTTAGTGGTGAGTTTCCATTGGCTTTACAAGGTAAAGCAAGCTGTTGATGATGGGAGGATCATGTTGCTGCAGTATAATCCCTTTCTTGTTGAGAGGGAGTGTTGAAATGTGGCAACAAGAATATTCCAATTTAATTTTTCCTTGAATTAAATTATGAATTAAAATCTAATTTAGTCTTAATAGCTACATTAAAATAGTTATTTAAGTTATTTTGACTTAATTAGTGGGAGAAATTCAAGTTAGAAGTCTTCCTGAAGTCAAGCAAGAGTTATTCCTTAAATTAAGGAGATAAGCCTTAAATTAAGGAGATAAGATTGAGTTATATTGGAGTTGTAATTAGTTAACTCAGTTTACTGAGTTAAGTCTAGTTAAATTAGTTCCAAACTATTTTAGGAACTAATAGAGAGATAGCAGTCAGTTGATGCATGCGTGCACTCAATTAGTGTACTCCAGTTAACTGAAGATTCCCTCATCAGAACTCATGCATGTCTATTATTAGAAAGACCCAGTTAAGTTAAATGTCAAGGACAGTGTACTATCAATTGCATGTGTTTTCCTATAAATAAAACTCATGCATGTAGAAGGAATAAATTCCTAGAGGATTGCATAGTTCAGACAATGTGTGAGATCAGGAGATCATCCACTTGCTAAATTGGTTTTCCACTTGGTTGAAGGAGATCATCCCACAAGAGCAGCACAAGGAAATAGGAGCTTGGAGGGCAGAGAGGAAGGCTTGAGAGAAGCCAGGATTGCCTGTGAGCATCTGTGAGCATTGTGCTGAGATATGGCTAGTTGTGAGAGCTAAGGCTTTGTATAATTCCTATGTATTTTCACCTTGTATGATAATACAAATAGTGGGGTTTTTAGCTGAGGCTTTCCCCAAAGTATTTTCATGTGTTTGGTTCATTGATTCTTCTTCTTTGGTTATATTTTTCAGATCTATCTTTAAGCTTCTGCAAATTGACAGTAGAAGTAGGTTATAGTATTCTGATTTAACTATATTGCATTATCAGGTTAACCTACAGTCAGATTTTCTACATGGTCTTAGAGTGAGATTTGTAGAGATTTTCTACACTTATAACCAACATATTACTATAATATTAGCCATGATATAACAACCATCAAATCATCATAATAACAAGTACAAGTGCTCATGAATCACAATAGTAAAATAGCTCTCATTAACATATGGAAAATCCAACAAAGTCTGGTACTTCCACGTACCACTTGTCCATAGATTGAGATGAACCAAATATTTATTTCAGACAATTCCTCTCATGCCATATTCCAAGCATGAATATGGGATCTCATGGGACAAAAACAAGACATAATCAACCAAGGGAATCCAAAATTTAAACCATCTCCACCCTCAAACTATCGCGATCTCGCCAAAACCGTTCAAGAGATCACAAAAACAAAACAAGCTTGGATGCCTCATAATTTCTTCACCATACCTTAAGGAATTTTCTGTTAGGTAAACTTGACTCAGGATAGAGTCAAAAGTTGACGAGGTTAAATAGTGATGGTTTTGGGGCACATGGTATTGTGCACCCATGGTATTCTACCCGTGGTATTATATGTAATGGAGCCTATAAAAGGCTGAAGACTTCTTGTAATGCATGGCCTGGAGTGGAGCTGTGTAAAGGCTCACTTTGCCGGATTGGCCAGGGTTTTGGCCAAGGATAATGAAATTTCATTATGATTGGGTTTTTCCCCGGATTTGGGGTTTTCCCGGATAAACATGTGTATTTATGTGTTTATGGTTATTGCTGGTTATTTTTTATATTTGTTTCTCTCAGTAATTCTTCGTAATTAATTTATGTTCTTGGGTAAATTTCTTAACATTTTCTTGTCTCCATCCACATGTCAAGGGCTTTGTGAGAAAAATATCTCCACCTCTAACCCTTTGGAATTTTCCTGAGACCACCTCACTCGGTTCAAAAACCTTTCGGAAATATAAAGCTCAACCAAGAATAAACCCCATCCTGCCATTGACATCCACAAAGTGGAAAGGCAAGGATGAAACCACTGTTAAACCAGGAAAAACCCATGCCAATGAAAACAAATGAACCAATAAACAAATGCATGAATCATTCATTCACATGTCAGTTAGGAAATCACACATGCAGCCTATTACCTACACCACCTTTCGGCTGAAGCTTTTGATCCAACATTCTCCTTGCTTTCCTTTGCTTGCCCTTTTCCCTCGTTTGCTTGCTTTTCCAAGTAATTATTCTCTTTCCTTTTATACACTTGCTCGAAAGATGAGAAAAACATGTCAACTGATTCTCATGTGCCTTTCTATCAGTGATGTCTCCTTTTTCTTCATTTTCTTTCATTTTCTCTCTAATTTACCTTGCATGAAAATACGTGTCTCTTCACCTTTATTTTCTCATATTTTCCTTTATTTCCATAATTAAATGCAAATTATTGTCTCTTTTCCTTTGCCAATTTCCACAACCATTAACAAACTGAAAGTGACCCCCAATGTGATTTTTTCCCCACCATTCAGCTTGGAATACATGTCACATGACCTTGCTCTTATTCTTATTTACATGGAAACTTAACCCAGGGTTGTTACATCCATGCCTTTAGTTAATTACTATTCTCATATATCTATATCTATATCTATATTTATTGTTGCACAAAAAAGTGTCACCTTGACATTCTGCAATCTGTGTGAGTCCATTACCACTCACACTTTCCTCCTTTGCAAGTCTTCAACCTCAGTTCCTCATATCAAGCCTTGAAAATAAGAGAAAGCCCTCAAAAGTCTATAAAACTCTGGCTCCACACTTTCTCTTAGCATTACCTACGGTCCCACACCTAATGGTGATGTCTCCTGCACACCTGACCACTCTGTCTCTATGTTATGGGTGCGGACCCCTGTAAAAGTTAAAAAGGCGCAAGTATATTCTTAAAAACTCACTTTGAGTCATTTCTAGAAGCTTCTGGAAGGAATCTTGAGGTGGCAAGTTTTCTCCCTTAAGGTTCATGCATCCCATACCTTAAGGAGCTATCCCCTTGATGTGAGGAGCTTATCCCTTTGAAGGAGGATTCTATCCCTTCATAGGTGGACCTATAACCTCCTTCCTCTGCACTATAAAATGAAGCATTGGGCTGGTTACTTGGGAGGTTGAAAGCTGAATATTTTTTAGGCGAAATGATACTGGAACTTAGTCTTCCTAATTGAGATTTTATGAGGAGAGATTACATATCTCTTTAATCTCATTTGGAAGAGTGTAAGGCTTGTCAGAGTAAAGGAGATTCCTATTTTGGACCCTCGGAAGAGCTTGTTTAACATCAAGGTTGAAAAGGTTGTAGGTTCTTCTACTTCAAAGTTAATACAAATAAGTTTGTTTTTCTCAATGAACATGGTTTATGATATTAGCTATGTAGGTGTTATTCGATGTTTGCTTGTTTGTGATTGCAGGTTCTCAAAAGGAAACTCTTTCAGACAGTTGAAGGATGGATACTACAAACTAGCGTTGACCTTAAGGTAGGGTCTGAACACCTCTATAGTTTTTATTTATGAATCATATATGTTTAGAGAAAGATAGATTTGTTTGTCCTGCATGTTGCTAGATATCTTCTGAAACTAGGGAGATCGGCCTTGTCCGCAAGATCGATTTATCCGGCCAACAAATTGGCGACTCCGCTGGGGAACTTAATTTGGTTTTTGGTTTTCCTTTGTCTTTGACTTGAGAAACTTGTTCTCATTTCTTTTTTTTTCTTGATGTGTGTGGGATTGGGTAGTTTTTAGAATCTGGAATATTTTTTATTTTTTTGTTGTTTTCAGGGGACCAAACTTGTTCTTTATAGACAATGCGGGCAACTTCGCATTTTTCCTTTAGTACACAGAGCTGTACCGCATTTGGTTCTTTTGGAAGCCTCCGAACCCTGTAAAATTAAAAAAAAAAACCTAAAATGTTTTCTTCCAGTTAAGTTTAGGTTTCGTTTATGAATTTTAGTGTCTACCCAGATCTGCATGTGTTCTATCAAAAATCTCTTGTGAATAACTTCCATTGGTATTTTTGTTTTAGATGATTTTCAAGAAGTTTTGCATGCCTGGATTGGTTTTCACTTGGTATTTGTAGTGACTCAAAGATCGGAAGCCTAAGAAACCTTAGATTACCTTGGTGTCTTTTTTTCTTCTTGATGAGTCTGACTGGTTTGTGAAATCTGTCCTTTGTGAGGAATAGATCTTGTTTTCTCTTTGCAAATCTTTGAACGAACTTGGTTATAAGTTTTCAATTTCATTTTTATAAAAGAAAACATATATGGATGTTTTTTGATTGATTTGTTATTCTAAACGAATTAATCCTTAGTTTACTGATAACTAAGTAAAACGTCCTCAAAAAGAATTGAAGCTTTTATACAATTAGGTTTTTTCAAGTTTTTAGATCTCAAAATTAGTTCTTGTAGTTTTGAGTGTTTTCTAGAACTTGTAGATCTCTTTTGAAAGAAATTGGTTTTTGTAGTTTCTAATCTTGAAAGGAAAGGGATTTATTGTGAGCATAATTAGTACTCTTATTTTGGGTTCTTATTGAAAATGACAAAAAGATTTTCTTTCCATTTCAATGTTGAAAGAAAGAATTGTTTCTTAAAGAATTGCATTCTCGAACTCTTTCTTTTAGCTAGAAATTCATTGAAAGGAAAACAAATTGTTTATCATTTTTAGGTGCATTTTTTAGTGTTTTTGGAGTCAAGTCTTCACACCATCAAAGTTGCATTTCCATACCTATTGAATTAAAGAACAACCCATAAAAGTAACGCTTAATTAAAATTGATCTAGCAATCTTTTTTATTTCTAGGGCTCTTATCACCAATATAGCTTAGGCTAGTATCTTGGAGTAGGGAGTAATTAACTCTCCAAGATAGTTAAAACAAACAAGTAGCTATATCTTGTGGTAGGAAATAAATCCAATTGTAATTGATATAATTTGGGAAGCTTCTCTTAAATGAGTCAATCACGAGATCATGTCCGAACCTTTGAGATAATGAAGTCTGTTTCATTGGGAAAGATAGAAGATTGCGTGTATTATAAATCGTAAACTTCGGATTAACCATTGTCGGGGAGCCTGGGGTCACTTGTTGGTAAACCTCAGATTGATCATGTCGAGGAGCCTTCAAGGGGATTTAGCTTTGTTACTTTTCCCTTGCACGTAGATCGGATCGTAGATTGTTCCCCCAGTTGTATTTGTTGCTGTTGGTAACCTTAGTGTCCATAAACTTAATATTATTTCCTAAGGTGACGGTGAAGGACAGGTTTTACTGTACTTGGAGCAGATGTTGACTAGACTCACTTGGAATCTCTGGGGGGTTCTCTTCACTCGAGATGGTTTTGTGAAGAAACTTATGCTAGTCTGTTTCATTAAGCAAGTTGTCGGGGTAACTGTTCCAACTGCCCTTTCTGTATTAAAATTCTACGATGTTGGATTTCATCACCAACTAGTGTTTTTAGTACGGGAAGTTACTGTTTGTGTGTGGTTTGAACTCTTAGATTTTTTAGGTGCGTGATTCAGTTGTTTGTTTCTTTAGAGACTTTAGGTGCTTTTATTGAAATTTTCTTTGTTTGCGTGTGATTATTTTCATCCTACACCCAGAGATTATTATTCTTGATCGATTATGTCAAGATAGTCATTTATGTTTTCCCAATCACCAGAAACATTTTTATATGGTGGTCCTACTGTTCCTTTGGGGTACCAGTCACTTTCTGGTACTTTTTTAGGACCAACTCCTCGACCGAGTAAACATCAGTTATCGCCTGGTAATAATGGAACTAAAACATTGAACACAGAGCAAAGTTTTATGATGTCTGGTAGTATTCCAAATCCTCAACCTCAAGGTAGTCAGTTACGGCCTGGTGGGCAAGGTAGTCAGTTACCGCCTAGTGGGCAAGGTAGTCAGTTACTGCCTGGGGGGAAAGTTAGTTAGTTACTGCCTGGGGGGCAACCTCAAGGTAGTCAGTTATCACTTGGGGAGCAACCCCAAGGTAGTCAGTTTCTGCTTGGAGGGCTACCTCAAGGTTTTCAACCTTCAGGACAGTGCATACCCCAAGGTCAACCCTATAGTCCTTAGGATGCTTGTCAACCCCAGATTCAGTACGTGCCTCAGGGTTATTAACCTTAAGGTCAGTACCCAACTCAAGGTTTCCAACCACTTTCTGGTCAATCAATTTTACAAGGACCTGGAAATGTGCCTCCTAATTATCGGCCCTACGTTCAACCTAGTTATGGTCCTCCATATGCACAACCTTTTATGGGTCTCGGAATGAATATGGTGTGGGATCCATCTCAAACTCAACAAAATTTGCAACCTAATGTGCAGTTATCAAGTCAACCTGGACAACGTTTGGTTTCTGGTCCAACCCAGCACCCTATCCAGCCTACGGTTCAAACCTCTGCACCTGGTTTAGTTTAGTAGCCTGGGCCTAGCTCACCTCAGACTCTGCCTCGAACTGCTACTGCAAATGCTACATTTTATGTTCAGCTTACGACAGCTGTTTTTGGAGTATCTATAGCTCTAGTTTCTACTATCCTTGCCTCAGTGCAAACTCCTCAAGTCTCTGTGCCCTAGTCAGGACCTACAGTCCAGACTTCAGTCTAGATGCCTGTAGGACAAGTTGGTCCAAGTACAATTGCCACGAGTCAACCGTACCAAGGACAATATCAATCCTATCCTACTATACAAAACCCAGTTTATCAGTAACAACCGTATCTTGGCTATACTTATCAGCAGCCTCAACAACCCAAGTTTGGTTCGGTTAATCCTGGTTTCCCGGGAGGCTATAACATTCCTAATGAAAATCTGATTCTAGGTTATCCTGGATATCCTCCTCCTGGAGCTAGTCTCATTACACAAGGTTTTCGTGAACCTAGCCGTCAGTTACCATTCATTGCAACTTTGGATTTACCCGATTTGTCGGGCCTTATGAACGATCCGATTTACTATCTTCTGTATTCGCTGCCAATGCCTAATAAGTTGCCTAGTGATATCCCGGAATTCAAGGGTAAGTCAGGTGAGGATCCATCAAATCATGTTATGACTTATCACCTCTGGTGTGCATCTAATTCAATCGTTGATGATTCAATTTGATTGCGTCTTTTTCAAAGAACTTTGATTGGTCTTGTTGCCAAATGGTACATTGAGTTACCACGAGGATCTTTTTATAATTTTAGTCAGTTAGCCACTTCTTTCTTAACTCATTTTCAGTTGTGTGTCAGATATGACAATGGCACGGAATGGTTAACTTCACTGAAATAATCCACGTCCACATATATTTCTGATCATATTCATGAATGGCGACGTAGACGGCGTTTGGTGAAAGTTTTCATTCCAGATCAAATTTTGGAGGAATGGTTTGTAAAATCATTGTTACCTAAAATCACTGAAGATGTAGCTAAGGCAAGAGTTGTCACTGAAGAGCAAGTCATTGCTCAAGCTCAGTACCCTGACCTCGTTTATACGAAATCAGGTACTTTACATGAAAAAATCCCTGATCTTCTGAAAACTACAACTCCTTCAGGGTCTCATGCCGCTGATGGTATGACTGGTTTAGTTAGTATGAAAAGCAAGAAGAAATATTTAAAGAATTCTTCTCCTACAATAACTTTACCTAATTCCACTAAGCGAGATTCTTCTTCTGAAGTTTTTGCCGACGTCCATGTCGTAGATTCATCTATGACCAAATCTGGTAGTAGAGAGAAGTAGAAGGATAAAAACAATCAAAATTCAAAAGGTAAAACAAATAAAAATGAATCTATTGATGAAAAATGAAAACCTCACTATCCTTGTTTCATCTGCGACGAGGATCATTTCACTAAAGAATGCCCATATCGAGCAGAATTTTCAAAATTCGTTAAAGGTTCTCAAACACCTACTTCCTTAAAGGATCCTTCTCCTACTCAAGATAGTAAAGTGGTTGCTTCTTCCTCGAATACCTCAGAAGAACCCGTTATGATGTTGTCTCATGTCAGGATTGCAACGCGATCACAAGATTATGGTAGTAAAAATCTTGTTGATGGTAAAGAAGAAGAATCTTTTAATTTAAACACATCAACGACACCTCCTCCTGGTTCTAGTCCACTATAGATTGAGAAACCAAACTCAGATTTAGTAACCAAACCACCTGCTAAAGGTATATTTCGGAAATCAGCTTTCAATCCACATGCGAGAGCTGTTCATAATTATAACATTGTTGAAGACTTAGTCATTGCCCCTTCAGCAATGTCGGCTTTAGAAGTGCTGCAATCATGCCCAACACAGCGTAAATTACTATTGTCTGCTATAGGAGCTATCGATATTCAGGATTCGAACTTAATAATATTCGATTTAGAGAATAGTACAGCCCGCCTCCCTCATCAAATGGCTTTCCAGATTCCAGTGTTAGTAAAAAACAAACCTTGCTTTCGAACTGTTATTGATGAAGGGGCTTCTCCATGTATTATGTCAATATAGTGTTGGAAATTGCTTGGTTCTCCCACACTCAATCAGTCTCTGACAATTCTAAAGGCTTTTGATGGCTGAGGGTTCCATCCTTTTGGTATTTTGGAAGATTTACCTATAGGGGTTGAAGGAAAAACCGTTAATATAAATGTGGAAGTGGTTAATGCCCCTCTAGATTACAACTTTCTCCTGGGTCATAGTTGGTCTTATGCTATGATTGCTATTGTTTCATTGGTATTTCGGCTTATTAAGTTTCCTCATAATGGAAAGATCATTACGATAGACCAGCCGACTTATTTCATCCGACCCAACCTCTATAGATAGTGTTCAACACGTCAGTAAAATGACTATCCCTTACAAGGATGTTGGCGTAGGTTTGATTAAAGATTCTGGTTTATTGGGAACTTTTTCCTTCCATCCTCTTAATGTATCGCTTTCTATTGCAGCTATTCATCTGTTTTCATCAAACGCTATTACTTTTGATGATCCTCGAATCATACCTTTCGATTCTGAGGTGGATTCATTTGATAGCGCGATACCTATGAGTCCCTTTGAAATTGAATATCAGGCTCTACAATCATTTTATGATTCTTGAACAATCGCAAGGATAGTTTGTTCCTATCTCAACCTCGTTAAAAAATGAAACTGAATGTCCTGAGGATAGTTTTTTCTTGTATCAACCTCGTTAAAAAAATGAAACACGATGTTGCGAGGATAGTTTCTTTTCCTGTGTCAGCATCTTTAAAAAATGAAACAAGGAGTCATGAGCATAGTTCCTTGTCTTGTGTCAAGCTCATTAAAAAATGAAACAAGGATGAGCATAGTTCCTTGTCTTGTGTCATGCTCCTTAAAAAAATGAATCAATGATTTTAGAGCATAGTTCCTTGTCTTGTGTTAAGCTCGTTTAAAAAATGAAACAAGGGTTTTGAGGATAGTTCTTTTCCTATGTCAACCTCATTAAAAAATGAAACAACTCCCTTTCCAAGTTGAGTCTTTCCAAGATCTCGAAAGTGAACCTTCTTTCCATCCACCTAGTTGAATGCAATGAAGCTTGGGGGGCATGTACCTCAATTTAAGTCATTATGCTAGGGACATGTGAACTTATAACAAGCATAGTTTTTCGTTTCAAGCTTGTGTAAACATGAAACTGAATCCAAGTAGAGTTCTCCATGGTTCAAGCTTGTGTAAAAATGAACCCATACTTGATTTACATCTTGTGATTTCTGTCTTTATCTGCTAAATTCTATTAGATGAGCCTTAGTTGTTTTCTTTCCATCGCCACCATCTCTTTGGCTGATCATATGCTTTCACTTGGTTGTTTTTCCTTTCCTGAGGGACCGCAGTTATGAGTGGTTTTATTAACCAACCTCTTAACTATTACATGTTTTGAGCAGTTCCACCATTGCCAGAACCAGTTGCTACCCTTTATACCACTTGTTCCTCTAGGACGAGTCTTATTTAAGCTCTTTTCTGACTCATAAAATATGAAAATATTGCCGATTTTTTTTTCCTTTTTAAACTCGTTAAACGGGATTAAAAAGGCGGTCCACTTATAACTCTTTTTTGGCCGTATAAACATGAAAATATCATCGGACTTTTGTCGTTTCAAGTTCAATGTTGGTTATAAAACGACGTGTCTTCGATTGCTTTTTTACTTTTTAGATTGGAGCCACTAATTATGAAAAGTACTCCTTGATTGTAATGGTCAAGCGATTCTCTCAAGTATTATTTTATACTTCTTCAGGCTTGGGGGACACAAATTTACAAAAAATGACACCCATGGAGTTTTCTTCAGTTTTTCTTCTGACTCCCTAAAATTGAAAAACACCGAGTTTTTCCTATATTGGACTTGTTAAAATTTAACAGTAAAGGACCTATTTAATTTCAAACAGGAATGAACCACTCCTTCTTAGGGTTCTAATTTTAAATTAAGTTGGACTCATCTAAAGGGTGAGCTTATAAACAAGCAAATGTTATCCTCCTTGAGCTTGTCAAAAATAAAGAGGTACTTTCCAAAAATGGTGGGGGAAAAGAGAGAAAAATGAAATTGTTTGTTACACTTTGTGTTTTAGAAAAGCCATTAACCACTCTTGAACATGACACTTTTCTTCACCTAGGTTTGGAAATCCTTTGCCTAATAGTTAATCAAACCATATTGAAAGTCTTCAGCCGGTTTTGGGTATTGGCTTTGGGTCAATTGTCACCAAACCACCTACAGTGTCGTTATGTGTTCAAGAGGTCAGTTCAAACAAACCATTCATCTACAAAATATATGTCATCCATCTTGACCATCCCTAAGTTAGTCATTGCCAATATATTTCTTCAAAACTTGATCTATGATTTCGTGTTGTGGGCTTGCCTACGACAGATTGCTTTCTATCAACTTCAGCTCATTATCTAGAAAGATGATCTAGAAATCGTCACTACCTTGTAATTTGCATGCCCTAATGGCAGGTTTCTCACCTTCGATGATAGATTGCATCATTGACCTTCGATCAAAGGATTCTATGACATGTTCGACATCAGCTCATTTATTCACATTTCATGGATTGTACTGAGTACTTTGAGAGCCATTAACATTGCTAGTGGTTTCTCTCACACTTGTTAACAGTTCACATCATTGACTAGTAATCAAGTGGTTTCTACCATGTTCAACTTCGACACAATCATTCACATGGATAGAATCATACTAGTTCGGGAAGCAGAAATCAAGACCCTAGATCTAGTTTCTACCATCTAAGCTGCGAGGAATTTTGTTATTCATTATACAATGGACTATTCATAAATAGATGGTTGTGCCCATACTGTGTCTACATATGTCTATACTTGTGATGTATTACAAAATCATTCCTGTATCAGCGCAGTTTAGTTAGTTTTCTAGTCAGTTTTGATCAGAGTATGGGAATGCCTACCTCAGCGATGATATGTTCACATATATATATTTTGCATTTAATGTTTTTACAGGTTCCGACTGGGGTGTCCACAGGATGATCCTTGAAATGATGAAGTATTTCACTCTTCATAGATGACAAACTCTAATCTTCATCTATTACAAACTTCGCACTTTAGGGGGAAATCTGTTGCACAAACAATTGTCACCTTGACATTCTGCAATATGTGTGAGTCCATTACCACTCATACTTTCCTCCTTTGCAAGTCTTAAACCTCAATTCCTCATATCAAGCCTTGAAAATAGGAGAAAGCCCTCAAAAGTCTATAAAACTCTAGTTCCACACTTTTTCTTAGCATTACCTGCGGTCCTGCACCTAATGGTCATGTCTCCAGTCCACCTGGCCGCTCAGTCTCTGCGTTATGGGTACGGACCCCTGTAAAAGTTACAAAGGTGCAAGTATATTCTTAAAAACTCACTTTGAGTCATTTCTAGAAGCTTTTGGAAGGAATCTTGAGGTGGCAAGTTCGCTCCCTTAAGGTTCATGCATCCCATACCTTAAGGAGCTAGCCCTTGATGTGAGGAGCTTATCTCTTTGAAGGAGGACTCTATCTCTTCATAGGTGGACCTGTAACCTCCTTCCTCTGCACTATAAAATGAAGCATTGGGCTAGTTACTTGGGAGGTTGAAAGCTGAATATTTTTGAGGTGAAATGCTGCTGGAACTTAGTCTTCCTAATTGAACTTTTATGAGGAGAGATTACATACCTCTTTTATCTCATTTGGAAGAGTGTAAGGCTTGTCAAAGTAAAGGAGATTCTTGTTTCGGACCGTGGGAAGAGCTTGTTCAACATCAAGGCTGAAAAGGTTGTAAGGTTCTTCTACTTCAAAGTTAATACAAATAAGTTTGTTTTTCTCAATAAGTTGTGTTTTATGGTTTATTTTATGGATTCCTTGATCACCATAATGAACATGATTTATGATATTAGCTATGTAGGTGTTATTTGATGTTTTCTTGTTTATGATTGCAGGTTCTCAAAAGGAAACTCTTTCGGACGGTTGAAGGATGGCTACTACAAACTAGCGTTGGCCTTAAGGTAGGGTCTGAACACCTCTATAGTTTTTATTTATGAATCATATATGTTTAGAGAAAGATAGATTTGTTTGTCTTGCTTGTTGCTAGATATCTTTTGATACAAGGGAGATCGGCCTTGTCCACAAGATCGATTTATCTGGTATTTGAAAAATTGTTTTTGTCCTTTAATTTTTAAGAAAAAAAATGTTTTTTCAGTGTTTTTAAGAATAAAAAGGTAGTTTTTTTTCCTCTTCTTCTTTTTTTGAAATTGTTTTGTCCTATTTGAAAAATATATTATTTATAATTTCGTCTTCTTTTAGTTTACTTTTTTAATGTAAGTTATTAAAAAACAATCAATTAATAATTAAAAAAAACCATGTAATTCCACTTTTTAGATTTAGAGTCAACTGTGTGGTTTCTAAATTTCAAATGTGCCATTGGTTAAGACCATAATGTCAATTTTTTTTTTTAATTTTAACCTTAAAAGTAAAATAAAAAATAAAGTAAAGTAAATTATCAAATTTGACAAACACTTAGAAACAAACATTTGAAAAGAAAAGAAAAGTAGATAAACTTTAGGTGCTAATTTGTATGATTTTTTGTAGTCATGATATTTGTTCTTTAATGACATAGTTGAAAAATGTTTGGTTGTTAACACTAAAACAATGGGTGATGTTGCATTACCAATTTTGGATTTTGGTGTGTTTTTTCATGTTTCCGTAGCGGGGATATTTTGATCTTTAATGCCATGATTGCAAAATATTTGAATTTTAACCCTGGAAAAAACCGAGGTGATGTTGCATCTCCAATTTTGCATTTTAGTGTGGTTTTTCATGTCTTTTGTAATCATGATATTTGGTTTTCAATTCCATGGTTGGAAATGTTAGAATTTTAACCCTGAAATGAAGAAAGGGTGATGTGGTATCACCACTTTTAAAATTAGCATGTAAATAATGATTTGATATGACCTCGTAAAAAATGTGAAATTGGTAATTTTCTCTTTAAACTGATAACATTGTTAGTATGGTTACAGTTGAATAAGGAGAGGCTACAACATCGTGGTAAAAAGATTATGGTTGTACAATATGGTGCCTTTGAGATACTGGAAAATGTGGGAGATAATGCATGTAGACTCTGTCTACCCCTATGCATGTGTATTTAATCAATAGTGGATGTGGAAATCTAAAACTCTATGAGCCTTCCATGCTAAATGAGGAAGAGAAACAATTCCTACCTTTTGTAGAGGAAGTGGAACTAGATGCTCAGACGAAGTTGATAGAGGATATAGTTCTGCAAAATATTTCTACAACTACAAGATAAGGGAAACATAACCTTTGGCATATTGAGTTGAAAGGATAACTTCCAAGCAAGGCTAAAATTCTGTCTAGGAAGAAGGTGGATGAAAAATTTCCTCACCTCATTTAGTAAAATATTGTGGGAGCTAAAAGAATCCAAAAATTGGGAGATATAATCCACATTGGATAATTATATTATATTTCATCCCTCTTAATTCTTTCAAGGTGGAAAAATTTCAGGAAACAACTTGCATAATCATTTCTAGCTGATGTCCTCTTTTGGAAAATTTATTTTGGAAGAAATTAGGTGAAAAACCTAGTACCTATTTTGAATATTTAAATGAGATATTTTTGGTCTTAACCTTACTGTGGACCTATATTTCATAATATATACATCAATACCTTTCCAATGGTGCATTAATCACCACAACCAAAGCTTGTATGAGAAGTTTATGTCTCTCGAACATTGACCTATCATGATTAACCACCATAATTTAAGTGGTTGTCATGTCAACCCCCTTTACTCATGGAAAAGGTGCTAGAAACATGGGCCCTATGTAGAATACTATAGAAGGGTCTATTTTTAACTTCTATTGAGGGTTGAATGGGTCAAATTTAATTCCTAGTTGTTTTTCGGAATGTGTTATTACTAGGCAACTAGGAGGAAATAGGGTTTCATTCTATTCTAGTCCATTTTTTTCCATAGTTGAGAAAAGTAGTTGAGAGTGGAAAGAGTAGAACAGAGAGAGTTTTTGTTTTATACTAGCCCATAGGCCACATGTGTCACTCCTTTGTATTTGTGTCATTTTCCATTTAGAGAAAGAGATAGTAGAGAAACTTCACCTTCCAGCTGGTTTTTCCCTCAAAAAGGTTCCCCAGATCATATCTAAGCGTCTTATGGTTTGTGAGTAATTATTTTTATATGTTTTGTATTTTACTCATTTTTGTATTTTATATTCATAATAAAAACACAATAACTTATTAATCCATAAATCTAAGGAAAAATTAACCCTTATAGTATAGATTTTGAAGTTCAATAAATTTCTTTATCAGATATATTGTGATGAACTATCTAGTGGAATATACACAATAGTTTATGGATTTATTAGTATTAGAGAAGGATTCTTTGGGTATAGTGGGGAGTTTCAAGGGATCTAGATTGGTTAAGCTAAAATTCATAGAACTTTATCCATGGCTGATAAATCTATTAATCACCTCAAGATTTGGTAGAGGAGAGATTCATAAGGTTGGAAGAGTATGTCACAAATAAAAGTGATAATATAAACCTTCTCATGGAAACTATAGTAGGTAAGATTGCAATAAAATAAGATGAAGGCTCCAACTCGGAGGTCAGATCAAAGGGAACATTTGAGGATCAAGAAGAACCAAATAAGGGGACAAACAGAGAACCCAAAGAAGAACAACCCAGTTTGATTTCCTTGAATCATTCACAGTCCTTGGTTAAAATAGAAGAAAATGTTGAGATTAAGCCATATCAAGGTGATATTGATAATTTCAAAATAAATCATTAGTTGTAGCGTTTAGAGGCTTACTTTAATGTTCATCACATAGAGGAGGAAAAAAAAAAACCTATCTAAACCTAGAAGGCCATGCCTTGACTGGGTGGGAAGGCTACATGGAAACCTTGAGGTTGGAGGATGAACTCCTAGTTTCTAAGGGGGGGGGGGGATTTCAAAACTTTCATAAAGTCTTAGTTCTACCCTATCAGGTATGTATAGGGCCAATAGATCTAGTGGCATTACTTTAGGAAGAGACAGGGGTATAGTGTACAATAGTACACCATAGATTTCATAAAGATGGAAAAAATGCTATGCATCTCTCCCAAGGACCCATACATACTCCTTAAATATCTATGGGTCTACATATCCATTTGAAGAAGCAAGTGACACTATTAAAACCCACAATGGTGGATGAGGCTTGGGTACAGGCATAGTACCTGGTAAACATAGGCCAAAAGAAAGGGAAATCAAGTGGGTTGAAGAAAAAGGAACACTGAGAAGCTTCCAAAGAAGGGAAGAATAAATGGAAAAAGGGGAAGGAAAAAAGGATAACAACCAGAACACACTAGTGCAAATATCTCTGCAACAAATTTAACATTGATGGTCATATATAAGATAAATGTTGGAAATTACATCCAAAAGTCAACTTGAAGAACCAGAAAAAGGATAGGAAGAAGAAAGTTCTCATGGCCAAAAATTTACTAATTAGATGGAAAGTAGCTTAGACGTGGATGAGAACATTTTCTACAAAATAGTGTATAATGGGGTGAATCTAACTATACTTGAATAACAGGAAGAGAAGGATATGGCCAAAATATTTTATATAAGATAGAAGTCAGGAAGACAAAATTCAATGCTCTATTTGACAGGATCTTAGGAAAATCTCTGAAAACTGAGCTAGTCAAAAAATTTGTATTAGAGGTTAATGGCCATCCTAGCCCACATCCACTAGGATGGGTCAACAAGGAGGCTGAAATGAAGGTAAACAAATAATGTAGAATCAAATTTTTTTTGATGTGGATTTTATTAATGAAGTAGAATTGGATGAAGTTCCACTTTATGTATGTGGAATTATATTTAGGATTCCTTATATGTATATCAAGATGTGATCTTCATGTAGAGTGCCAACAAGTATCATCTCTTGAAGCATGGAAACCCCTTCATCATCAACATGCATAATGAAAATTTAAATATCTGACTGGTATGTCCCAACCAAGCTAAGAAATTTATCAGTTCAAGAATAAGTATGTTCTATTATTTTTAAGAGAAAATTGGTCTACAAAAGAGTGAATAAGGGCCATGTCATCATTGGAGGGTTGTTATACGGAACAAAAGAAACAACTAGAATATTTGATACAAGCATTCAGGGATGTGTTCTATGAGCCTAGAGGGATATCACCCAAGAGGTAAGTGGAGCATGAGATCCAAATGTTTCTAGACTCTCCATTCCCAAATGTTGCATTGTACATGTAGTCTGTAATAGAAGCAAATGAGCTGAAGAAGTAGTTGTAACAGCTACTAGAATAGGGTGTCATTTGACCATTGACCTCACCATGTGGGTCACCCATCATAATTGTGCAAAATAAAGATGGGACTTGGCAGATGTGTATTTTTTTATGTGTGAAGTTTGAAATTATATTACTTTGAAAATGGAGTACAATCAACATTACTTGGTGATTTAGGCTTCCCCACAGGGAAACCAACCGATGAACACCAATTTATGGTTTTTAAATTGCATACACTACATTTTACCAGAGTATCTTTCAGGACCATAGATAGGATTTAACATGGTTTTCATAAAACTACAAAATGGCCATAGTATTGGCCCTCGACCACAAAACTAGCATAGACTAAGAAAAAAATATCAAAACTAATTGATAAAGATATGTTTAGAAATACTAATGAACTTGTTAGAGGATGGAAGACCTGCCATTTTCCATAGGCCATGACCAATGTTGCAAGGGTGGTCAACAGATAGAGAGTCATAGCTGCAGACTCTGTCAAGACCCCAACTCACGGTCACGAGCCATGCTTTTACCATAATTTTCACCCAATCTATGTTGCTACTGATGGTCGTGCTACAACCACAAGCCCTGTTGCATCCACAAATCATGAGCCATATTATGTACTTAAGTTGTAAGCCCTGAGTCACATTTAATGCTTCAACCATGAACTGCTCTTGCCTTTCTAACTTCTTCCACGGGTTGCACACACCTTGTAGACCACTGATAAAACCAAAAAACACCTTCAGACCACAAATATCCTTCCAATTTTGGTCAATACTCAACCAAATGACATGTTATTGAAGTGAATTCATCCCGGAGTAGCTGACACTGTGAGCTTTGAGGCTGAGACACCCAGAAAGCCCGACGCCTATTTGTAGAGAGTGAAAAACAAAAAGAGGGTGATACCCAATTTTGACAATTGTGAACAAAATTAAACCTTTGGTAAATATTCAAGAGTCTGGTGCATAATGATACTTAATGAGTGCAGAATGCAAAAGAGTAACCACAATTCCAAACTTAAGTGCAAAGAGAATGGGCAAGGAGTTTTCCCTAAAACTTAACAAATTTTCCCAATTGTAATTACACCCACCATCGGCCAGAGACTCTGGACATGAAACTAAAGTATGAGTGCAGGATTTGTCTCCCATAGTGACCAAAGGAATTTTTTAGGCCTCGGAGTACCCCATGACTAGTGGACACCAAATCCAATCCTCCAGACGGGAGAGAAAATTAATATTCGCAAAGTTAGCGTTGAGGCTGATTGCCATAGGATGACAATTATTATTGGCATAACTGCAGATTCCCACCATTTCCTTAACAGACTAACACCCTTTGCTAATATCCATATAGATGATATCTTGTAAATCCTTCACACACGAACTAGCATTAAACTGCCATGAATTAATCTAAGTTGGGTCGATTGAATAATAATGGCAACCCATGATGAACCAGATACTGATGTGCTCATAGATAAGGGTGAGGAGAGATTGACGCGTGAGTGTATTATTACTTGTATAGGCCATGGTTAGGGATGATGCATGTCATTCCAGCCTGTTAGAGCCTAGATTTACCTTAGGCTGGAAAGGTAAGCTTCTAGGTCCACATCAAACCACGCTCAGCCTCGTAGCTAGCCCTACGAGGACAGGAGAGGGCTCTCTCCAGGTCAATCTCAGCAAAGGATAATCAGATGGGGCTTGAGATGACCAATTTAACAACTAATATTAGGCTAGGTATGAAGTGCAAGGATTTAATTTGAGTTTTTGAGGGATTTTTGTTGGAAAAAGGGATAGGCAAATTTAGGTTTGGGGATGAGGCACAATTTTTGCAGAGTTCTAGTTGGGGCAAGGAAGGCAATTGTTTTGATGTTTTAAAATGAATAAATGGATGGATCAAACCAGTGAGGAGCCAAGGAGGGAAAGAGAGTCTCAAAATTCCTCCTCAAACATATGAAAACATTGAAAATTAAATAAAAATTCAGAGCAGAGCACATCAGTCCAGTGAATTCTACTTTAATCACTCATTTGTTTAATTTCAGAAGAAAAGAGAAGGGAAAATGATACACATAACCATCAATGAACTTACAAGTACATAGAGAAAAACACCATAAAAACAAAGAGCCACATGGATCCCAACAAGTGCTGCAAAACCCTGGTCTTTCCTTTGCCAAAAATGCAGAGATAGAATGCACAATGATGTGCCAAGCAATCCCAAGTGTCCAACCCTGACAATGACTTAGAAAATATATGATATAGAACATCCTAACCCATTCCCATGCCTCTAGGGGTTGAGCTCATCATTCTAGGGTATATTTCAACCAATTCTAAACAAAGCGCTGAAATCTAGGCAATCAAACAACTTGCCTCTATAAGGTAGGAAACTGATTCATTCATTAAATTTTCACTTTTTAGTGAATAAATCCTCTAGAACAAGTAAAAATATGCCAATATTACATCATGGTCCTCCAATTACATCAAGATAGATAAAAAATTACATTAAAAAGCAAAACTGGTCAAAAATGGCCGAATTTCTAAGCTGGAAGGTGAAAAATTTGGCAAAAATCCTCTATGCGCCGTCCCTGATTCTCTATGCATCATGCCATTTTGGAGCTGAATTTGAGGCCCTTCCCGAAGTCCAAATTGAGCTCATGATAGCTCGTTGGAAAGCCCTACCTATCTACGTCCAAACCCAATTGGAAGTTTTCAATTTGGTGTCCATTTGCCCCTCCAAAACTTCAATCTCCCTAGATTTCTTCCTATGCGTCAAAATAGGGGCAAAGAGGTCATCGTTTGAGTGTTTTTGACCTCTTGAGGACCCAAAAATTGCCCAAATTTCTTGGCCATGCACTAGAAGTAATGATTTTTCATGCCAAAATCCAAAAATATAAAGCTTTTAAGATTTGGAGCCCTCTAGCAAAAGTGAGCGCCATGTGGCGCAACGCATAGGGAGGCTAAACCTGTTTTTTAGTGCAAAAATTTTCAAAAATGCAAAAATTGCTCCAAATTTCTTGAAATTTGGGCTGTACCTTCTCTATCAAGTGTCATGCTAGGCTAAAGAGGTTTTGGCCAATATCTGAAGACGGTCATGCTCCTTTTGCCTCTTTTTCTTCTTTGTTGCCTTCTTCTATTTTGCCTTTAGACTCCTTATTTGTGCCTTGGAACTCATATTTCACACCCTATAATGGAAAGCCATGTGTCTCAAAAATGATTTGTCCCTATCAGCCTTTTCCAGAAATCTCTCGAGGTGGATGTTGATTCTTTCGAGCCAAGACTCCCGATCGTCATTAGTCTCTTGCTCTAATGTAGTGAACTAAATCCTTCTCCTTTGGGCAGCTTGGCGATTCTCGTGGATGTTTTGTAACTCCATGATTGCTTGCTAATCTTCAAGCTACTTGTTCCTCTACTCCAAGTATTTCATAGTCCACTTAGCCCTCTCCAAGTCGAGGGGCAAGGCTGTGATCTCTGTCTGCTGCTCCTGGATGATCTCTTTAAGATGTGCATTTTGTGAGCCCATGTTTGTAATATCATCCTGAATAAGAATGAAGTCAGTCTCTCGCTCACCTGAAGGCCCCTCGTCAGGCATTGGCCTCTTGCCTCGGTCCTGTACTTATGGTGCTGACGTCGAAAGCGAGGCCCCTTCCACCCCAGGTGGAGATAACACTCGCTTTGCAGTTGCAAATAACTGCCTCGTGCCCTTCTGATAAGTAATAAAAACTGGCATAGTAGCAATATGTGGATCATGGCCTTCATGCTGATGAGAAGGCCCACCTGTCTCATGCCCAGCCTCTGGAGGTCCTTGTGAAGCTCTGAAAAAGTCATGAGAGTTGAAATCATCCAAAGTGATGTCCTGTAAACCAAGTTGATGAACCACCAAAATCTTGATGAGAGAAAAATGGAAAATATTGTTGAACTACTACTGAGGGGTCTTGTGTTGCACGAGGACGATCATCCTTTCTATGTTTTGGCATATGAAATATGGGATGTTCATCATCCATACCCGGGTGAAGTGCATGAGCAACTTGATATGATAAGCGTATAATTGGGAGAAACGGCCTTCACAACTAAAATACTTCATGATTAATTTCATTAGTGGAGCATACTCATCTTTGAGATATCGAAAAGGGAACACTCTCTTTAGCTGCCTCAAGAAACCGGGTTTAATATATGGCTCATAATGCTACCGATCAATCTTCTGCCTCTTGTTCCATGGCTCTCCAATGTTAGGTATGTTGGTTTCTAATGAGATAGAATCTGGTATAAGTGTGAAAGTGACACCAACCAAAGTAACTCGATCACCATGTAAATGCACTACAAATAAGCGAGCCAACTCGTGATTGACTTGAACAGTAGCAACCTTCTCACAAAATTCATAACATGACTGAAACTGGAAACAAGACACGGCAAAAGGGCAAGCCTGCAATTCTGTAAGGGTGGTTGGTTCTTCTCTAACATGTCTGCCACCTTTATGAGGCCTCTGGGGTGCATGTCCCTCCATGGGTGAGTCACTTTGGGTCTCCACTTCATAATCAGATGAATGACCGGATGACATAACTGCTACTATACAAACTGCCTTGGAGATAAAGATGCTAGTGAATGAAACAAGGGATTGTTAGGATAGAGGAAACAAATATGAGGGATTAGGGACTATTGGGATAGATTTAATTAGGGAAATATGGGAGGATTTTGGATTTTATGTATAGGATTAGAGTTTAGGGGTTTTAATTTGAAAACTTGGGAATATGGATTTAGGATAAGGGTTTAGTAACTTTTAGGGGGTAGGGAAAAATGAAATCAGGGCAAAAAATGGAATAAGGGGGAAAGAGAATGATGGAAGGAGTAAAAACTTGGTGACAAACATTTGTTGAAACCCTAGGCAGCCATTGTTATATGAAGCTTTGACATGATAGGGTTTAGCCCAACACCATTCCTCGAACACCATATCATAGCACAAACTTGAATAAAATGCAATGATGGAGACTCTATCTAGAAAATCCGGGTGAATTATTCGCAATTTGGAAGAATTTAGAGCGATTTCAAACCTTTAACTGTATGCATCGCGCTGCATACCCAATGCGCCGCACTGGCCAAGTTTCATCCAACTTCACCCAAATTGCGCACTTGCTCAACCAATTTTCTTTGAATTGCTTCTCTTTGGTCTTGGAATGCAATGACATTGGTCCTCATGGAAAGATCTTTATAAAGACATGGATTTGATTTTTGTTTCTCCAAAACCCATTTTTCTAATGTTTACACTTTGGCACTTTTTCACATTTTAATACAATTCTGTTTTTTCAAATTTTCTTTTTGGTTTTTGACTAAAATGATGAAATTCTTGGCAATTTTTTGCAGGGATAGCTAGCATGGAATTTGGCAAAGGATGACCAAGGATGCATCTGAAATATTCAAGAATTGAAAATTTTGAAATTTACAAGATAATTTATTACAAAAGACAAAATGTCGAATTTTCTTCAAAACAGAGTTTTGAAGAAAAGTCATAATCCAGCAATATGACGATGATATTTTTGAAATAAAAACTTATTTAGAACTTCCCTCTAGCCTGCTGGCGTTATTGGACATTTTGAAGACTGATTTCGCTAACCCTAGACCTAATGACTAAAATGACCCTTTGCTGACCAAGAGACCAAATATTGACTGTCATTGATTGGAAAATGATTTTTATAAACCTGAATGAAAATACTTGTGCTAGCAGGTACATGACATGAGGGGAATGAGTGACAAGGCCTTTCCGTCAGATTATGGCATGCCCCTGATGGAATGCAGATGAATGAACTATACGAGACACCTAAAAATGAAATGCAATAAGAGAAATGATATCTGACGGAGGGATGTAAAGACCGACTCTAACACAGCTAGTGGCTTATGCCTCTTGAAGTAGTCTTTTCATTGAGACTCCCTTGCATTTGCACCCGCGGTGGGGGTAAAGTCTTGCCTGGCAATGTATTCGCATGCAGATCTTAGTTGCAAAAGAATTGACTAAGACCGATTAATTTCCAAGGAAATACAATGAGAATCTCTTGCACGATTTTCCATGGAATCAATGAGTTTATTTCCTGTGTGATGAACATGGGAGAAAATGGGAGCTTTAATCCTCTTAATGATCTTTATTACCTTATGAAGATGAGATTCAAGCCATCAACTTGAGGAAGCCTTGGATAGAGTTGTACCATTCTAAACCTTTTTAAGGGTAGATATGAGCAGTAAAGAGTCTCTTTCAACAATGAGTTGATGGTGATTCAACTTGAGGGTAGCTGTAAGGCCATGTTTTAGAACCTAAAGTTTCACTTCTTTGTTGGTTAAAATACCTAACGAGACTACATAAATAAGAATAGTAAAACCTTCAATGTTGCGAAGAGCACCACCATAGCTTGCAGGGCTAATGTTTCCTCTTGATACCTCATTGAAGTTGAATTTTAAAACGCCATCAAGGAGAGGGGACCAAGTTGAAGGGCTGGAAATCGAGGGAAGGAGAATAATGTTAGAGGAAATAAGAGTTTGTTGATGGATGTTCAAAGAATGGAGAATGTTTTTCTCTCTCAAAGGATAGTCCCAGTTCTAAGATTTCTAATGTACAAAAGTGATTATTTCTCCAAGTTGAGCAGTAATTAGGTTCCAAGCTCTATCTATTGATGGGGCTTGTTTTTTGAAGACTTGAGCATTACATTATTTCCAAAGGATCCAAAGAGTGAAATCAGGAGTAAGATGCCATATGCTATTGAGGATGGGACTACTATAAGATAGGGTATTCCAACTTTCAATGTTGATGGGGATATATTGTGAAGGTCTGATCCTTGAAAGGCTTGAAGTAAATGATCCCATATATTCGTGGAAAGGGTACATTCAAGAAAGAACTGCTTTAAATTCTCATCCTAACAGCTGCAAAGAGGACACATTGAAGGGCCTATAAAACCTTTCCTTTGCAAATTATCCCATGTTAGCATTTTCTTTTTGTTAAGTAACCGAAGAAACAGAGTTACCTTTCGCCAATGTTTTAATTTCCATAAATTCTTACACACCAGATCAGATTTTATATGATGAGTAGAGATAAGGAGCTTGCATGTCTCTTTTATATTATAGTTCCTAGATGTTTCATATCCCCATCTTAAAATATCAGGGCTATCATATACAACTATGTTACAGTTAACCAAGATCTGCTCCAGAAGTTGATGTTCATCATCCTGGACCGACTGATGAACATGGGAGAGAATTTTTCAAGTGTGCCATTAAGATTATAAAGAAGAATTATCCTACCAAAATTGAGCCACAAAAGAAAGACCATGAGAAGAATGGAGATTTTGATATGGAGAGAATGAAGAATAGAGGAAAGATGATCCCACTGGTTCCAAGAGTCTTCCTAGAAAATAGTTTTTTTACCATCCTTAACTCCCCAAAAATAAGGGTCTTGAATTAAATATTTGTTGTTGCAAGCAACTTGCCAAAGGTGGGATTCTTGAGGATACTCTACCATTGAAGCATGTTGAAAGTCTGGTAAACGAACAAAGTATTTGTTTGTTCACATATTACCCCATAGAGTTGTAGGGTTCTCAAGCCATCACCACTAGACTTTTGCACTTAAAGATTTAATAAGAAGTTTAGGGTATCGTAGGCCAATTCCTCCTTGAGTTTTGGGAAGGCAAAGAGTGTCCCAAGCCACAAGGGCCCATTTTTTTTGAAGTAAGGATCCTCCCCAAAGAAATGAATGTTGGATGCTTTTGATTTTATTGAGAATATATTTTGGAGCAACAAGGGGAAAAATGAGGCATACAAGCATAGATTGCAATTTTTTTTTTAAAGAGTGAAGCGACCTGCAACATTTAAGGACCAAAAGGTCCAATTGTATATTTGGCCTCGAACTTCAAAAGAAGGTCTTCCCAAACTGAGCATATTAGGGGATTGAGGATAATAGGGGTACCCAGGTATTTGCGTGGAAGGGAGCGCCTTTGGAATCCCAAGAAGAGAGAAATGTTTATTTGAACAACAGGAGGGGTATTGAAGAAGAATATTTGAGATTTTCCTTTGTTTATTTTCATACTAGAGGCAAAGGAGAAGGTGTCCAAAATTTCCTTGAATGATTTAGCTTCATTGATAGAAGGAGTGTCCATTAAAAGGATGTCATCTGTAAATTTCTGATGGGAAATTCTTTGATCTTGAGAGCCTAAGGAGAGGGATTTGATATGGTGACAAGAGAAGGCATGCGTGATGACATGGCTAAGGCATTTAACAACAAGGAGGAAGATATAAGTAGAGAGAGGGTCCCCTTGCCGAATACCTCTAGAAGAAGCAAAGGTGGGAGATGCAGAACCATTAATAAGAAAGAAAAAGAAGGATTTCGAGATGAGGGACATAACCCATGAGATCCACATTTAGTGAAATCCAAAAGATATAAGAGTATGATATATGCATTTACAACTAATTTTATTGAAGACTTTTGACATGTCAATTTTGAGAATCATACCTGGATTTTTATTTGGATGAATGGAGTGCACCTTCTCTTGGATGAGGATGATGTTATCCATAATTTGTCTTTCTTCAACATAGCATGTTTGCTCTGGGATATTATGTTTGGGGGGAAATGCTTAAGCACATTGGCTACTAGTTTGGACATGATCTTGTAAATCACATTACATAAATAAATGGGATGAAAGTCCAAAGGAGTTGAGGCTTTATTGGATTTGGGCATGAGGGAGATGAAAGTAGCATCAAACGTAGAAAGAGGAGAGGCATAGGTTCTTTAGTCTTCAACAAATTTCCAGATATCATTACCTAGGATAGACTAACATGCTTGATATAATTATGTTGTAAATCCATCTGGACCAAGAGCTTTATTCCTTGGCATGCTCATGACAACCACTTCTACTTCATGCAAGGAGATGGTTTTAAGAGCCCAACCTTTTGTTCATCATTGATTAGCTTTGGAATATGCATGTAATATTCATAATTGTAGGGGTTCTATCACGAATGGATTCTAATAAGAGGTTGTTGAAGTTTCCAGATAGGAGACCATTCATTTCGTTGTGATCCTCCACTGACTGATTTTTGTGCCATCGAAGCCAATGAATTTTATTTTGATTCATGTAGTTGATCATAGATCTATGAAAAAACTTAGTATTTTTTTCTCCCTCTTTTAACCATTTGATTCTTGATTTTTTCTTGTAGAGAGTATCTTCTTGTACTAATATTTCTTGTAATTTATGTCAAATGGTTATTTCATGTTCCTTTAATTGGGAGATGTTTCCTTATGATGTTATATGTTGTTGGACTCTTTCGATTTGGGCCTTGACTGCAAGCGTTTACTAAAAAATGTTACCAAAGTCTTTCTTGTTCCATTCTTAGATATTTTTTCTAATAAATTTCAGCCTCTGCTAGAATCGATACATGGATTTTCCTGATATTAAGGTTGAATCAGACCACCAAAATGTCATATTGATGAGGAAAATGGGATGCCACAACAAAAAAGAATCAAAGTTAAATGACGTGTTTCTTGGGGATGTCGACTAGTCTAGCTGCAAAGTTATGGGCCAATGATCAGAGCCATAACTTGGGAGAATAGAAGCATCAATATTGATACCATATAATAAAAGCTCTGATGAGGTTAGGAATCAATCTAGTTGTGAAGCAACTTGGTGTGTTCCTCCTCATTTAATATTCCAGGTGTAGGTTCCATTTGTAGGTTGAACATCCACTAATTTCCATGTGCCAATGAAGGAGTTAAAATAATCTCTCGCCTCATCCAGTTTCCTCATCCAACCCTTATTCTCTTGTAGGGATCTAATTATATTGCAATCCCCGGCCATAATCCAAGGTATAGGAGAAACCATTTTATGGACCAAATAAAGGTTGGAGACAAAGGGCCTCTTATCTTGAGGAATAATAAGGTCATATACATTTGAGAGAAAACTAAAGTGAGAAGAGCTAATTGGCTAAAAAACAATAGTGAGAATTCTAGGGAAAGAGAATGAATCTTGGAAAGAAACCATGGCCAGATTCCAAAGAATGGCTAGGCCTCCAGAAGTGCCAGAGGTACATTGGGACATGAAGTCACTATTTTCCCAAATGGAAGGGATGATATGAGAGAGGGATTGATAAGAACATTTGGTTTATGTTGGGATGGGGTCCCCTGGGTTAGTTTTGGGGTTAAAAACCCAAGTTTTGATGTAAATTTTGGTAAAATATGTAAAGTCTCCACGATTTGTGGATGCGGAGCATGTAGATGGTTACGATTCAAAGGGGTTTTAGCCCCTTGTTTATGTGAAAGTTGAGTTAGTTTTGAGATCCACCCTTGCTCTGTGGACCATGGGATTGCATGTAAAAAACTATAAATAGGTGTGAGTTAGAGATTCTAAGGCATGTCTATGTCTAATAAAGGAAAAGGGACAAGTAAGGAGCAAGTATATAAAAGGAGGAATGCTCCACAGCTGAGTGAGCAAAGTCCTAAAGTAGAATCCATAGCTGAGTGCGTACACCCTTGCAGTTGAGTGTGCAGGGTAGTTTTGAGTCTGTAACACCATATTGAAGATCAATAAAGAAGATTGTTAAAGAATTCATGTGTTTATCTGTTTACTTATGTCTATTTATGATTGTGATATATGTTGTGAATGAATAATGAAATATTGATCTAATTATGCGCAAATTTATGGAATAAGTCTAATAACTATACGCATTGCATGTTAAGTACTTTAGCAAAGATTATTATACAATATGTTATGTTTATTAAATACTTAAAGTAGATCTATGTAAGTTCAGATCTAGGGTTATTTTCTAATGTGTGTAAGTGGATAAATCAACTGTTAAGGGTCCACAAAAGCCAATCGTAAACCTTTGTGAAGGTCCAGAAGATGTTTAAAGGGAGTTGTGGTACCGAGCCCTAAGGGGCTCATAGACCTACACGAAGGGAGATCTAGGGCACTAAAATACATCACATTGATCTCTGGATGCGGAAACTTGGTTCCAACATCCCCCCATACTGCTTCGGGTGATACTTCAACCTGTGCTATGCGGGTTGATGTCGAAAGGGCCTGTAGTGTAGGGTTTTGTTTGGCACAATTAACTCTAAACCTGGGTCAGGACCCACTCAGCCAACAAATGGTTCCGTTGTTGAGATTGGGATCTGCTTAAGGAGATGTGTGATGTCAAATCATTGGAATACGACCAATAAGGAAATTGAGAAGTGGTTCAATAGAAAAATTCACGAATTCACGGCACAGGAGAACAGGAACCTACGCCTATCAAAGGAGCAGTGGTTGGACCAACAATTGTATACAGAAATACACGACATTTTCTTCTACACCTTCCCGATCGAATTATACTAGTGGATAGATAAGTTGGTAGATGGACAAGGAAGGTGGAAGCTTGAAGGTCCAATAGTGTGGACTCCAGAACTGGTACAACGATTAGAAGCCTCTAAAGACAAGATCGCACGCATTGTCAACCACTTGATCGAGTTATAAGAGGATTTGTTATAGAATTCATAGTTGATACCTCAGTCAGCTACAACGAGGTGGAGCGAAGGTTTTCCAAAGGACTGCAAGGTAAGTATCTAAGAGCTTTGAATACTTGGATTAAAATGTTGTTGTTTGAAAAACGGGTTATGCCATTGCCTTGATGTTTAGAGCAACGCCAAGCAGAAAGGTCGAGAAAGATCAAATCCTGAATATAGCCCATTGATTGGACCTCCTTTGATGACGATGAGGGAGTGGTACAAGATTCACTATGGAGTGTTGTTCAGCTGATAAGAGAGGGTTTTCTATAGACACAACAGCCATCCACTCGACCTCGACCTCCACCTCCACAGCATACACCTTCGCGCACACCTCCACCACCACCTCCATTGTTCAACATGTCAAATACAATGAAGCTGCCAATTTTCAAGGGTATAGGGAGTGAAGATACCAATTAGTTTTGGTTTGTTGCGAATGTTGTGTGGATGACGTAACAAATTACTGAAGACAATATAAAGAATGCACAGTTGATTACTGCTTTGCAGGTTCACATATTGATGTCGTATATTAAGTACTGTTCTGATCATCCTGTAGTAACACTAGAAGAGAATAAGGATGCTTTAAACAAAGAGTTTATTAAGCCTAAGTTTGACTCACAGTTAGTAGTTGGATTTAAGGAGATCATGATGAGGTTTGATGAGATACCTTGGGAGTTAGATCAAAGGTTGAAATTTGTGATTTGCGAAGCTAATATACATCTCACAGATGGTCAGCACTGTGAGTGGTTCATAGCTTTGCTCCTGCCCCACCTAAGGATTGCTTTGTCACAACAAAAGATAGGAACTTAGAAAGAAGCGTTGGAAATTGCGATGAGACTGCATGCAACCCTATTCAGGATGCAACCTTGGGGGTACAACAAATTCACTCCCAGTTGCAGCGCCTTTGATTGGAATTGTAGAGCTTGAAAAAAGAGAAGGAGGCTAAGACAGAGGCGCGTGAGGAAGTATGGTGTCAAAAACGTAAGAGTCAAGGGCATGATAAAGACCACTGTCCCATCTCCACAAATTATATCATAGGAGGGGGACCAATTCCCTTGAGGCCAGAAGCTCCCACAGGATCGAGTGTGGGGACCGTGCTATGGTGTGTTATTTTTCAAGTGGCTTGAAAACACGTAACAAATACTTGTCATTTGCTTCAAACATTCATTCAGACACCACAACAGTTTTTCTTTGACTTCTGTAAATCATTGAGCCATGATGAGCGCCATTTTCATAGCTATGAATTGATGATGGAAATAACATATACCTACTGAATGCAATAAGAAACTTGGCCTCCAGAGCAGGGTGTCGAAGGAGTACATGGAGGATATCGGGGATGAGGATGAGGCTGAGGAGGAGGAGGGCTTGGTAGAGGCCGGGGTCAGGTTATTTGTTACAATTGTGGAATGCTAGGGCACCACGCGCGAGAGTGTTAGAATCATACATGCTCATCATGTCAATACTGCAGTGACTTTGACCAAATTATAAAAGAATGCCCTCTATTGATAGCTAAGATGCAAGAGAAAAAGGCGCAACCTCAACAACCTACACATAACTTACAAATGATAAGAGATGAGCCCCGTAAGGAATATCCGAATGTGAATATCATGTTAAGAAGCAAGATAACAACTGGGGATGATAAGGGAAAACAACCTGAAGAGAACGGATGGATCCATAAGGCCCTAAAGAAGGAAGTTGGGTTTGATATGGAGCACATGAAGGAAAAGTTTATGGAGGCCAAGAAAAGCTTCACCGAGGCATCTACCTCAGGAAACCAGAGAAAGTACTAGAAAACAACGCACCTACAGAGGTTGATCCCTTTGTGCTTACCACGTTCTTGGAGACCTGCATGAAGCTTATCCAAAAACTTATCTACATCAATTAAACTATCATAATACGGTAAATTCCTTACCTTTTATGACACACAGCGCAACGATTTAGTCATCATGTTACAGCATAGTGTAGATACTTCATGCAACCTATTATGCCAGTGCTCCAACTCTTCATTTGAATTCGAGGTACAAGAACTTTCCCGGTGCCATGAAATCCTTCCATCCATAGTCAGGTTAATCCAGTTTTGGTCCCGCGCAATTATTTTTTAGATTTGATTCAAGCCATCATCACTCTATTCATAGTCATGGACTGGTTCAGTATAACGCAACCCTTCTGCAGGGTCCAATGGTACTACCACCCGAAGTGATTTCCTTTCAAATGACATCATCCCCTTCTTTAAGTTCATGAATCCATTCATATCAATGGCGCAATAAATTCCGAGGAGCGCGAGGTATGAATTATTATCATCAATGATCTCTATTACTTCAAAATCAGCCAATGCACTTGCACCTTCTATATCCATTGTTACTCCATGTATTCGACCCATAGGGATGATATTTTGTTGGTTTTCCATTCTGATCTAGATCAGAGACCACTACATCATAGGTCTCCCCATTCTTTCCCATGTCTATTTAGGAAAACCGTTCACATCAGACCCCAAATCCATAATGACTTGGTCCATCTCATATTCTCCTATATGGATGGTGATCCTCATCTCCCACCATGTTCTTGTCTTATGTTTACCCATTTGTCTAACTATGTAATGTCCATAATGACCTGCATGAAGCTTCTTTGCGATAGGATTTGATAAAAAAATGCGTCGGTAAAGAAAACGATCCTGATGGACATCGCACAGTTAGAAAAAATGGTAAACATAAGGCAAGAACATGGCAGGAGATGAGGCTCACCATGCAGATAGGAGAATATGAGATGGACCAAGTCATTATGGATCTGGGGTCTGATGCGAATGGTTTTCCTAAATAGACATGGGAAAGAATGGGGAGACCTATGCTGTAGTGGTCTTTGATCTAGATCAAAATGGAAAACCAACAAAAGATCATCCCTATGGGTTGAATACATGGAGTAACAATGGATATAGAAGGTGCAAGCGCATTGGCTGATTTTGAAGTAATAGAGATCGTTGATGATAGTAATTCATACCTCGCGCTCCTTGGAATTTATTGAGCCATTGATATGAATGGAGTCATGAACTTAAAGAAGGGGATGATGTCGTTTGAAAGGAAATCACTTCGGGTGGTAGTACCATTGGACCTTGCAGAAGCGTTGCGTTATACTGAACCAGTCCATGACTACAAAGAGAGTGATGATGGCTTGAATCAAATCTACAAAATAATTGCACAGGAACAAAATTGGATTAACTTGACTACGGATGGAAGGATTTCATGGCACCGGGAAAGTTCTTGTACCTCGAATTCAAATGAAGAGTTGGAGCACTATCATAATAGGTTGCATGAAGTATCTACACTATGCTGTAACATGATGACTAAATCATTGCGCTGTGTGTCATCAAAGGTAAGGAATTTACCCTATTATGATAGTTTAAATGATGTAGATAAGTTTTTGAATAAGTTTGAGCGTGAGGTCCCTGAGCATCACTGCTTCCAAGCGTTAGACTTGGCATTGCGCGCTATGCCCACATGATGGTGGGGTACACACAAGGATAGATTTGATGAATGTCGGGATTATGGAAGAATGGTGAGGTTGCAGTTTGGTCGACATAACCTTCAATTGACTGAGAAATATGATGGGAGGAATGATCCACGCTATCATTTAACGAAGTGGGCTAAAGCTTACGGAACAGAGCTGCAACTGGAGTGGGTACATTTATTCTACCATACTTTGGACACCATCCCTATGAATTGGTACTTGGAGACATAGCTCCACCATGGCACTGCGGACTGGGATATATTAAGGGAATGATTCTTAATGACGTTCATTTTTAAGATGGGTTTGAGACCATTGATGAAGCTCTACAGGAGGTTAAGGCAGTGATCTTCAGAATACCGCAAGAACCTCTGGAATGGGTCCAGCTAGTTTGGAGCACCTAGCTGCGCCATGCGCTGGAATGTTTGTTATAGCACCATTTACCACTCTTGGTATATGTGATGCTTTGTTTATGGCCCTAGGCCTAGGGAAACCCCACCTTCCAGACTTTGTCCAAATATATAAAAAACAGTGTTTATTCCCTATACGCTACTTTGCCCTAAGCTAAAAGTGTGTACACGTGGGTCAGTCAATACCCACCCCACGTATATGTATTAAAACACTTGAAAAAATAAATTTCATTAATTATGGGCCAAGTTCACGATTTTACCTATTGATTACCTCCTATTTCCCGTGGCCCAACTATTTCCTAACTAAAAAACTGACTGGGAGAGGTATAAATAGACCTCTATGGGAAGGCCTTAAAGGAGAAGAGATAGAGTTATTATATTGAGATTATCCCTGACTGAGTTTGATGAATCCTAGTGCCTCATGCACTTCCCCAAGCTTCAGGAAACCATTGTTTCCTTGATTATAGATATCCTTCATTTTTCTTGAGATATCATGGTGTTGGTGATGGAAGAAGATTGTTGAAGGCTATGATAGGATGAACTCGGAGGACGGTTCCGCTTGGAGCCAAAGAAAGACTTAGGTGAATTCTCTCCATGTTATTTATAGCTTACTGCAATAAAAGAAATGTTGTCTTGTTTCCAAAATTAACTATGTTTATGCATCAAAATATTTTTTAATTCATATATGAATGTCGTTTTGATGTATGATCAATCATTTGTTTATATGATATAAAGTCAATTTCGTGAATATGCTTTACTTATATACTACTATGTATGTTCGAATTAAATAATTTTTAGGTTTGAAGAACATCAGGAGTTGCAGAGGATCTAAACCCTGCAGGACCTACTCGAACGAAGGAAATCTGGGTACGGTCACTCTTATGTAGTTTGATAATATAAGAATTTTTCCTGAGCTGTATGAGTATTTCTTGTTGTAGTTTTCTTCTGCTCTGTTGGGGTTATAACCCAAAGCCCTAGGGTGATTCCACCCAAAACAGAATTGGAAAATCCATTAGGGATAATAATCTTGTTATTGTTGGTTTGGGTTGTTCATTACCAATCAGGGCTCAGTCTTTGGTTTTCTTGTTGTTATAATCTTATTTGGTCTACTAGAATCCTAGACCTTCTTTATTTTTTATTTTTTCTTGCAAATCTTTGTATACGCTCTTAACTTTGTTTACAGTAGCATATGCACGTTTGTTTCTGTAAAGTAAACCCATGTATACTCGAGTTTCCTATGTCAGAGGCATGTTTGCACACTTCTGTGTTGGAACACAGTCACGTACGCAAATTTTTGCATTGTTTTTTCAAATCTTTCAGTCCAAATAGATTTGTTGCTTGGTCTTTTCAGTCTCTGTGTAGTCAATTGTTGTCTGAAGATTTTAATTATTCTGCAAGCTTATTTTTTTGAAGTCTCTTCCTCATTAAAAAGATTTGGCCTAGGTGTGCTTCTTTAGCGAGTTTGTAATTTGTGTTTTGGCACGCAAGACTTCGCTATGAAGTTCTTGATTGTTCTGGTCCTCTAGAACACAAAATTGTTTTTAGTTTCAATGTCAAGCCCGGATTTTGCATCTACTTGCTTTGCTTTCCTTTGTTTTGTGGCCTCATATCTTTTCTTGCTTTTTGAAAGTCTTTTTGATGAATTTGGAAGTATTTTCTTCCTGGCTTCTTGGTTAGTTTGTCAAGCTCTTTGTTGTTGTTTGGGTCCTTTTGTACAAGTTGAAGTCTTTTTGCTCAAGTTTTCATTCATTTTCGAGTTTGTAACTTGCAAAGACTCCTTGCGCTCTTTTTTCGATCTTTTGAAGTTTTAGTAGCATTTTGGTGATTTTAAAAAGTTGTTTTGGTTACTTCTTTAAAAAAGAAAAGATTTCAAAAAACTTTGTTTTTCTTTTTCTTTTGCCAAGTTTGGTTTATGGTTTATTTTTGTTGTTGAAAGTGAATTGCGATCTTTTACAATTTGTCATTCTTGTTTGGAGAGAGTTTTGTGTTCAAAATTTGTATCCTCTTCAAGACTTAAGTTGGCTTATTGTTAGTTATAAACAATTACTTTTACTTTTTGAGTGTTATTTAGGATCTTTCATCTCCATTATATCTTGCATTAGGGTAGTTTGCATTGTTAAAGCATTCATAGTCTTTTAGTTTTGGGTGTGTGAAGTGTGTTTCAAGAAAAGAAGAGAAAAAGTACTTTGCTTTGTACAAGTTTCGTAGAACCCATATAGAGAGCTCTTTTCATTGAAGAAAAAATGATTGCATTCATGTAGTGAGTTTTTCATTGATTTTTGTTGCGTCATACAAACATCATTGGTTTCACTCCCATCTTTACCTTTGAATTAAAGAACATCCATTAAAATCAAGCGATTAATTAAAATAAACTAGAACTTTTACATTGTCATCAGAATACACCAACAAGTTTAGGTTTATTAGGGACTTGGATTAGGTGAGAGGAGAGTTAACTCTCCAATTCTGCTCAAAATTACAAAACATAGAAGTTTGATTAATGAGAAAAATCCAATAGCGTTAGGGAGACCAGGAAAGCTCCGTAATTGGGAGTAAAGCATGAGGGAGAGTGAAGATAAGGATGAGAGATACCCCCTTTCTTACTTGTCAGATCCCACCTCGTGACTGTTTTGCCTGACTTCTAATATGAGATGGTGACCATAGTTGCCTATCCTAGGAATCACACAGGTGGCTGCAGAGGGGATTCCCGTGGCACCTGAGGTTGACGTTATATCATGTTCAACAATACTTCTGGAGTGTACCCTTGCGAAGCTTGGGTGCTTGCACCAGAAAAGGCTGTTTTTTGGAGGTCAGCGTAAATACCTCAGATACCTTCACTAGTAGGCCTGGGGTGTAATTACCCCAGTCTATTTTTAGAAGGCCCTTGTTATTAACTTTCTTGTATTTTGGTGTCTGGTCCTAATCACCTGGAGCGGAAATACTCAAGAGTTGTTTGATTTTTGATATATTTAGGGACTTTTTAGTGAGTGTTCTTTGCTCCTAATTAGCCTAGCTTTATATTTTTTGAGTCTTTAAGTATATCTTTTAAATAATTCAAAGTCGTTGATTGTCCATCTCGATGGTCTAGGAGACTTCGTGGGTTGTCACCTATGAGTTCTGAGCCTTCTCCTAAAAGGTGTAGGAGCGATTCTGCTAGTGGTTTTCAACCAGTGGAAATAGGCACATCAGATATTGATCCTCCGCTTGGGGTCATTAGTTCACAAGATAGACCTGGCACCAGAAGAGAGGTAGAGAGGAACACACCAATTCTTTCTCGAGTACTTTTTCAGTCGGAAGATAATATCGAAGTTGAAGAGATTTTAGAGTGGATTGCGGCTCTGAATTCTCCTCTTCCTCTTGATCATCCAGACGTTCTATTGTACATCGGAACCCCGACTCATAGGCCTTAGATCCCGGGTTTACATCCATTTATTCCTTCGATGACCACTGTTGGAAGCATGGCATCTACGACGACTCTTGCGAGCATGCAGACTCTCATCTCTGTACAAGGAGGAGGAACTATTTCCATCCCTTCTATTACTCCCAACATGACTTTATTTGGGTCTACTTCCATTTTGTCAACGAGTGGAAGTTCTCATGTTACTGCATCCGGTTTTGGATTCATCCCTTATTGAATGTCGTCTAACAAGATCCCTTCAGTTCCTTTGAACATACCATCGACCACCTCTACATCCATGATGAGTGGACCAGCTTCTTTTCAAGGTTTCCCATTTGGAAGTGGTCATATACCACATTCCAATCCAACAGGAGGGTCAATGCCTTTTTCTTTTACAAGTCAAGGTAATAACCCATTCCAGAGTTGGACAAACCCTACAGTTAGTGGGATAGGAGCTGGGAATAAATTTTTTAGCCAACAAGGGAATGTGTCATCTTCTTCAGTTAATTCGTTTAAGAATTTTCCACCCTTTGCTAATGCATGGAATCCTTATCAAGGGCTATCATCTCATTTCAACACTTCTTTAGGGGGTAACTTCACTGGTTACAGAGGATTTTCGGTAGGAGTTGGTCAAACTCGAATGTTGCTAGACCATAAGGAGCACCTTTTGATTCAGTAGGATATATGAGTTACTTTAGAAAACCTGGTGTTTTCAAAATCCATGTCATTCTTTTAAGACCTTTGGGAACCCCACCCACACTGGATGGAATTCCCAAGGTTCGCCACGACTCCCTTTTTCGGCCAGGCTGAACTTGCTAGAGTTAACTAAATTGACAAATGATCCGATTCAGTACAATCTGGCTTGGCCTCCGGTCCCAATTAAACTTCCCTCGGATATCTCAAAATTTGAAGGGAAGAGTGGTGAAGATCCGGGAGACCACATAACCACATTTCACTTATGGTGCTCATCCAACTCCTTCATAGATGATTCGATCAGGTTGAGGTTATTTTAGTGCACCCTAACTGGAAATGTAGCCAAATGGTATATAGAGTTGCTAGGGGACACCTTTAATTCATTATATGATTTGGCTAATGTCTTTTTGAACCATTTTCAGTTTCTTGTCCAATATGAAGCTAGAATTGAACTTCTGGCTAACTTCCAGCAAGACACTACAGCTTACATTTCAGATCACATCCAGGAATGGAGGAGGAGGAAAAGGCTTATCAAAGAAAAATCCCACCAAAGTTTCTTCTCGAATGGTTTCTCAAATCATTGCAACCTGAGATATCAAAGGATGTGTCTCTCTCTGGGGTTTATTCAGAAGAGCATGCCATTTTTCGAGCCTAGCAATTGAAACTGATACATTCTCAGTCTGGCATTCTTTAGAAAATTCTACCTGATGCTCCTAGATCTAAGGTCGATTTAGCCAAACCGAAACTAGGTCCCCATGCTGATAGTATAGTCAGATTGATTGATGTTAATGTGGTGAACCTATTGAATCAATTACATCAGTTGTCTCTACAAACTGCTTCTTCTAACTAATCAACATCGTCTGTACATACACCTTCCCAACCTACCTCTATAAATGCCATCCAGACCTCTAACCACAAAGGAAATCAACAATTCGATGGGAAGAGGAAGGGATGAGGTAAGAAGAAGAACCAGGAAGGAAAAGGCAATGTAAACAAACCCGACAATGGTGCCTGAGAGGGTAGGAAAGAGTCCAAGAAAAAGGTAAAATTTCCATGCAAGTTATGCAATAGAGATCATCTGACTCACCTCTACCCTAAGATGCAAGAAACTCAGCTCTTATTAGTACAACAAGGGTCCTCTAGCTCCCAAGCTGTTCTGACTAACCCTTTTCCCCAAGGGCAGCAATTACTTACTGGCGCTAATTCTAATGCTGGTACCTCCTCTGGGGGCAACCAGGAAGGGGAAAATTTGTCAAATGTTTACATGATGAGCTTTCATATCGACATCACTACACGAGCATGTGATTATGGTGAACTAGAAACATCTAAGGCACAGAACCACTTCATATTGCACAACCCTTTGTTAAGTCTATACCTCAGATACTGAAAGGCTCCGCAAAGCGCTTGACTATTAACCCTAATGTTAGGGCAGCCTAGAGCTACTCGGTTGTAGAATATCTAGTTCAAAGTCCTTGTGCTATGTTTGCATTGGATGTACTCCAATCATGCCCTACTCAGAGAAGTTCTTTGCTTTCAACAATCGGCACAGTAGATCGAAAGAATTCTTTAGTGCTCACTTTTGATATGTTGAATGTCAAAAAGAGACTTCCTCACCATATGGCTTTCCAAATAAATTCCAATACCGAAAGACCAATATTTTTCAAACTATTATAGATGAGGGAGCTTCCACATGCGTGATGTCTATGTCATGTTGGAAGGCCATTGGATCACCTTCAGTTGTTCCTTAACCCACTCTTTTGACGGCATTTGATGGACATTCTCATAGGCCGCACGTGATTATCTTTACCTTTCCTATCTGTGTTGGGGGAAAGGTAATGAATATTGAGGTAGAAATCGTCAATGTGAACCTGGATGATAACCTCCTCTTAGGAAGGAATTGGATTTACGAGATGGATGCCATAGTTTCATCATTATTTTGCATCCTTTGTTTTCCTCATGAGGGGAGGATTGTTAGAGTTGATAAGTTAGATTATTCTCCAGGTGACTCTCACGCAACTTCAGATTCTACCGTTCCATTGGTGGAAAATCCCTGTCAACCTATTGAGAATTTAGGAGTTGGTATGTACTCTTCGTTAATGGGTATATTTGACCTTCATGCTCCTACTACTAGAATTAATGCGATTTCATCCTCTAAGGGACCTTCTCGGAAAGAATTATTTCGAACTCATTATTTTTCGGACCCTTGGTCCTTACCTTCATCTACCACCACATTAGATGGAGGGCAGGTAGGTGGAATGGCATTTCCCATGTCTATAGTGGAACTCGCTTATCAATCTATTGTTAACTCTGCAGACAACCATCCCACTCCTTTTTCACAAGAGTTAGATGGAGATGTGGCTCTGGATTGAACCCTTGACTCTTCTTCAGCTCTAGATTGCTTGGATACAGTCTTACCATCTAAAGAAGAAATTTTGGAAGCAATGATGGGTATGGATCGACCATGGGAGGATTTAAATCATTGTTCATATTTTCCTCCTCCATTGCGTGAAGTTGAACCTAGTTTTTCCAATATGTCTACTAGTGATGTTTGTATAGTTTCAAACCCTTTGGCTCCAGCACAATTTTTTGCCAAAGGTAACATGTCAATTATCTCACGAACTATACCTGTAAACATCTCAAGGAATCCTAATGTAATTGAAATGTCTTCATCAGAGTTGATTGTTCCCCTAAAGAAATTCAAATCTACACCGATCTCTTTAAAGAGTTTCGAGATGTGTTCACTTGGTCTTATGAGGAAATGTTTGGAATTGATCCATCTATAGTCCAGCATGAGATCAAGACATACGAGAATGCCAAACCTATTCATAAAAAACTTTGATTGGTTAATCTTCGAAAAGTGGCAGTTATTAAAGCTGAAGTTGAAAAGCTACTTAAGGCAGGTTTCATATACCCCATTCCTCTAACTGAGTGGGTTTCCAACCTAGTCCTGGTAGATATGAAGCAAGGAACGATCTAAGTATGCATCGACTTTAGGGATTTAAATAAATATTGTCCAAAAGACAATTACCACACACCTTTTATTAATCAAATTGTTGATGAATGTGTGGGTAACGAAATTTTTTCCTTCATGGACGGATTCTCTAGTTACAATCAAATTACTATCTCTCTAGAGGATCAGCACAAGACAACCTTTATTTGTCCTTGGGCCACGTTTGCATACAAGAAGATGCCTTTTGGCCTTAAAAATGTTGGAGCTACTTTTCAGCGGGCCAAGTATTATGCTTTCCATGACATCAAACATGTTATTGAAGCATACTTGGATGACTTAGTTGATCGTTCTCGCAAGAGAATTGATTATCCTAGCCACCTTCGGTTAGTCTTTGAGAGATGTCGTTTTTATAAAATCTGGTTGAATCTGAATAAGTGTGTTTTTGTGGTCACATCCGGTCGGTTGTTAGGATTCATTGTATCGACTGAAGGGATTCGAGTTGATCCTTTCAAGGTTGAGGCAATAATTCAGTTGCCTCCCCCGTCTTCCATTTGTCAACTTCAAAGTCTCCAAGGAAAGGAAAATTTCTTGAGGAGATTTATAGCAAATTACGCCGAGATTACCAAAGGATTTATGCGTTTGCTTAAGAAAGGAGTTTCATTTTTATCGGACAATTTTGCACAACAATCTTTTGATGCTTTGAAAAAAGCATTAACCTTTGCTCCATTATTGAGTCCACCAGATTATGGCAGAGATTTCCTTTCATATCTCGCTACGGTAGAATAAACCTTCGGTATGGTTCTAGTTTAGGAAGATGATGCTCTCAGTGAGCATGTAATCTACTACTTGAGTCGAGCCTCAGTAGGACTTGAACTATGCTATTCTCCCATCAAGAAATTGGCCGTAGCGGCTATCCATGATGTCTAGTGGCTTCATCATTACATTCAACTTTGCAAAACGTTCATCTTAGTATCTGTCAATCCTTTTCATATTATCCTCGGTAGGCGAGTGATTGGGGGCAAGTATAATCGATGGATTGTTATTTTGCAAGGGTTCGATCTTGAATTATTGTCAGCTAAATCTAAGAAGTCATTAGTTTTTGCGGAATTGATTTCAGAGTTGTCTTGTGAGGAAGCTATTATTTATGGGGAAAATTTTCCTGACAAATATTTATTCCTTATTTCTTTTTAAGATCCTTGGTATGGAGATAGCATTATATATATCCAAACTTTGAAGTTTCCACTTGCTTTCTCCAAAGATGAGCGTCGAAAGTTATGTCACCTTGCCAAAAACTATGTTATTATTGGTGATACATTATATTGCAGAGGGGTTGAATCAATCCTTAGGCCTTGCTTAACTTTGGAAGAAGCCAAGTCAGTACTTAATGATTGCCACAGTGGAGCTTGTGGCAGTCATCTTTTAGGGCTTGCAACAGCCTAGAAAATTTTGTGAGCATGCTACTTTTGGCCTTCAATTTTCAAAGACTGTATTGAAGTGGTCAAACGTTGCCATCCTTATCAAGTTTATACTCGGAAAATGCGCACACATCCAGCTCCACTTTTTCCTTTTATCACTGTCAGTCCATTTACGAAGTGGGGCATTGATTTTAATACCTGTAATCCGCCTTTGGTAGGGAATCACAAGTACATCATTATGGCCGTAGACTACTTTACGAAGTGGTTTGAGGCCATGCCTACTTATAAAAATGATAGTGAGATAGTAGCCTTGCTTCTCTTCAACCAGGTTATTTCACAATTTGGTATCCCAAGAGAGATTGTCACTGACCATGGCAGTCACTTCCAAAATCAATTGATGACCAAATAGGCTCTCAAGTTGGGCTTCCTGAAGGAGAATTCATCTCCATATTATCCTCAGGCCAATGGGCAAGTTGAAGCCGTGAACAAGTCCCTTAAGAGCATCCTGGAAAGGACAATTGATAAAGCTCGATCCAATTGGCACATCATGTTGTACCCAGTGCTTTGGGCATATCAAACCTCAGTTAAGATTGCCACTAGTTTTAGTCCTTTTTGGCTAGTTTACGGACTGGAATCTATCTTCCCTATCGAATGTGAAATTTCATCCCTTAAGCTAGCTGTAGAACTTCTTTCACAGAAATCTAGTCTTGAAGAATGTCTCGTTCATTTGCAACATCTTGTTGAGCAACATCGAGATGCATCCATAATAAACGAAGCCCATAAGAAAAGGATTAAAACTCAATATGATAAAGATGTTCGTCCTTGTGTTTTTTTTGAAGGCTACCTTGTCTTAGTCTATGACCAAGACAAAGACGCCCTGGGGGCAAGCAAGTTCAAATCTATGTGGTATGGTTCCTTTATAGTCAAACACGTTTTGGAAAAAGGGGCTTATGAATTAATTAATTTTGAAGGCAACAAGCTGGTGGAGCCCAGAAATGGGCTCTACCTTAAGAAGTATTTTTCTTAGGCTTCGACCGAGCAACTACTCGTTTGAATATATTATATATTTGTACATATTTGTCTGGAATTTTGTGATATGGAAATTTTTTTATCTGCTTTGGCATGTATTGATGGATGATTCGATATATTTTGGATTCGTCGATGGTGCAATTCGTCACACTCAGAATCTTGCTTCCGTGACTTGGGTGATTTATTATCCATCTGGCCAGTTGATGGTGTCGAGGGGAGTATGTATTGGCCCTGCTTTGAACAACATTGCTGAATATACTGTCGTTCTTAATTTACTACCCGAAGAAATATCTTATGGGATTGATTCATTGGTAGTTTATCTAGACCCACAACTGGTGGTGTCACAGTTAAATAACACTTACCGAGTTCGCAATCCTTATTTATATTTCCAATTTTTGAGAGTGAGAGTGTTGCAACGGTCATTTATTTATATTACATATGTTCGCATTCCACGATTTGAGAATTCATTAGTAGACTCTATTTCTAATCAAGCATTAGATTGGCACATTAATCATTCATCAAATTAAACAACGTAAAAAAAAAAAAATCAAATCTGTATCTATATCATAAAAAATCCTTGTATATAGATGGAGTGTTCAAAAAATAATATACAAAATTGGGACAAGATGCCCTCAAAATTTTGGCTTATGCCCATAATCATGTCCAGTCATACATAGATCTATCTATCAACCCGGCTCAGGATGAGCAGCTAAAAATTTAACCACAACATTAGCTACACGCTGAAGTATCCGAACCCAGTCCCGTGGTACCCCTGCCACACGGTGTTGCATCTCCTCAAGTAGATCCTCTACAGCTATCATAGGTACCTGGTGAGTTAGTCTCACTAAGTTTCTCTGAACAGCATAAAGGACTCTCTTTGTCTCGGCTGCCGCCTCTTCAACCCCTCTTCCGCGATGCCTATGCCTCAGAAATCCATCAAGTCTCACTGAAGCCACATCTGGAACATGGTTATTATATTTTGACAGTATTTTGTCTCATCAAAAATATTTTCTAAGTTAATTTCATAATAATAATCCAAAAAATCTTAAAAAATCACAAAAACTTAAAAAATTGTTACCTATGTCTCCCCATGTTGCATTTGGTGGTAACACTAAGTCTGGATCTCCTTGGAAATCCATGCCAGCATATGGGTATTCATCGACCGCGATTATCTATTGATCCCACCAGGTGAAAAAATCATCATCAAAAGTTGTTCTGGGCACGTAACCGCCCCAAGGCACTTCATCAAGTCCACCCATCTACCCATTCATATATCTCTAGGGTTGTTGATGGATGTTGATACTTTGGGACATAGCCCAAGTACCTTCTCAAAGAAGAATGAACACAAGATGGTTCCATATCCAAAATTCTTTGTTTGACCCTTCTGTATAGAGGTCAATTGACTCTTCATGTTAGTCAGAAGAGGCATGCACCAATAAAATATTGTGGTAGGACATTCCACTGCCAGGCTCATAGATACTCATGACACCTGATGTAGGGAAGTTGACCCATTTACCCATGCAATGGTAAATAGCAAAATCATTAAGGATAAACTTTCCACATGTTTGATTGGAATTTGACTTCCAATCTTATCTAGATGTCCAGGACAATATATATGGACATAGTCTTCCACAGAAGGACTACCTCTCATCCGGCTTGTTGAATGCACAACCTCCCCTCTTCGGGAGAGATTGGTAATAAAATAGATATCTTCGACCTCAATCTATAGAGGCATTTGGTCTATCATGAAAGTGTCATCCTCTGTGCCCCAGTAGTGGATCAAAAGTTCTAGAAAATGCATATTGGCTTTCATATTTGGCATTTTGAAGAACTTAAGTTAGCCACAGCCTCTCAAAGCATCCAATGCATTTTGGTCATTCACTACCTCATTATCAATAGTGGTATGCTCTCTTTCCCTCCAAGTGATAGTTATCTTGTAAAAAAATTGAAGTTTCAACTATTAATTTATATGTTAAAACTTTAACTCTCATACACATGGGTTCCCTTTACACACAGTTGTGTGTAGGGCTGTCGTATATGCAGGCTGCTCACATCCAACTTGCATATATGCAGAGTTGAATTTTTGGGCATAGTTTCCCATGGTCAAAACTTTGAAAAAACTTCTAAAAACTATCATAAAATATTACAAGTAGGATTTGAGGATTACCAGGAGAATTTAGGGTGATCTGAACGGTCCAATTGTTCAGAGGAAATATTGCTTCGTTTTGCTCCACAACTCTTTGCTCCAAACAGAAATGAAAAAACTATGAGTCCAAAAGTCATTATATTACTTTGAAATTGCAAAATATTTTTTCAAAAATTTATTTTTGTCTCATGGATTTTTTGACTTGTGATCTTGGATTGTTGAGAGTGGGTTGCTTTTTATAGGAAAGTTTGGAGACTTCTTCGAGATGTTGTTTCGGTCCCATGACCACTGACCTGTCATGGCAGGTATTGTTCTCTCGCTAGCATTTAGGTTAAGGAAAACCATTTTCCGTTGCATCTTGCATACTAGCCTCCATTTAGTAATACATTAGCCGTAGGGTCGACCCCATCGTATCTTGCTTAGCAAACCATTTTCACTCACCGATTTTTAAATCATGATGCGATGGTAGAGCCATCATTTACATGGGCATATTAGTTAGAACCTCGCTGACATTGGTTGCCCATACTGATATACTGAGTAGGCTCGAGAGTCCTCTTTAGTCCCGCCATGATTGATGCATTGAAGATACATTCTCCTTTCTTCCACACTAATTTCTAGCCTTATACCCTAGAGGATCCTTTATGTTGAGTTGTACTACTGCATTGCATTTTGACTATCTACACCTTTTGTCCTTGAGCCGGCTTCACTTGGACTCATGTTTAAGCCACTTATTTGACCATGTCTTTTTCAAAGTCAACCATGCAATCACTTAGCTATGCAACTTGACAAATCCTTTTACCTGTGGAAAGAGCATCCCTTTGAGTGTCCTTGATCAGTTTCGCCTCCTTGCATTGACCATAGGAATGTTCCCCTCCCAGGAAATAGATCATTTGTTTCTCTGACACTCGTTATTTCCATTGTACTATAGCATTCTTTTATTCTTTTTCCAACTTAAAGAAAAAGACAAAAAAATTATATAATCCAAAAAGAGTGGGAACATGACAACATTTCCATATTTTGTTGGTAGCTAGAGTTAGCCGTGTCACCCTTGAACAAACAACTCAAAAGAAAGCCTCACCTCCATTTGGGTGGGATTTAGTTTGACTTCGGAGCACCTTAACCTTGTTATTGAGTCAGTACTCCTCCGACTGGTTACCTCTTCCAATCATATGGGGAGTTTTCTTATGCCTCTTGCATGACAAACTTATACAGAGTTATCATATGCTGCCATATAGTCATCATTGAGTCGTGCTTCTCTTCAAGGGAAGTAAACCTGAGTCGGGCTCTCTGCAATGTCTCTTGACCTATTTTTCAGTCAGCCATCCCTGGTTGTCATTGTCATGTTTATCATCACATCCGTTATATTGGTCCCTTGCTCGTGTCGGTTTGAGAAGGTCTCCATTGACTTCTTGCTAGTGAGTCTTGTCCTTATCGACTACGGCAAATTGCTCTGAGGGTAGACCTAGAGCTGCACCCTAGCCCTATTTTCATTATTGATAGGTCACCTTGTGCTCAACATCGATCAATATCATGGGTCTTTGACTAAGTGGTTTCCCTTGTGTTTGACATCAGCTTTCGTTATCACACATTGGGATTCGTGTAGTGCCTTGGTTTCCGTTTCACCCTATTTGTGGATTCCTCGCCTCTGTGTTAACTTTCATTATTGGTTGGTTCATAGGGTTTCTATCGTATGCTAGCTACATCTTGTGTATGCTGGAAATGTGCTTCGGTTGGGTTACTGCATATTTCTCGTCTGATTCCTTCCATATTATTGGCCTGCGGGTAACACTCGCGCTAGATTGATGAAGGATGCCTTAATGGCTTCCTTCTAGCAAATTTTTTCCTATCGACTACAACTCATTTGCTCTAGGAAAACTATCTAGAGTCCATTTGGCAGTGCCTTGGGGTTTGCACTCATTAGTGACAGATTCATTCTCTATCGACAGTGGGAAACCATCATTGTCTCCTGATTGATAGATTCTTTCAAGTGTTCAACTTCAGCTCATTCATTCGCACTTGTTAGATTGTACTGGGTACCTTGACTCTCATTATCATTATCGGTGATAGTCTCGCATTTGTTAGCGGTATACATCAATGACCAGTAATCAAATGATTTCTCATGTGGTCAACCTCAGATCATTTATTCCCATTGTGTAGAAATGTACCGCGGCGATCAGTGAAGACCTCGGGTTGCATCAACATCTTTTAGTTCACTTGTCAGTTGCTCTTGTTGCTACTAATTGACACCATCCACCTTATATGTTGCAGTTCTTCACAGCAACATCTTATATTTTTTTTTTATTTTGTGGAAAAACCTGTGAGCAATTTAGAAACCAACGTTTCGGACTAGCTTAGTGAGTCCATCATCAGGGCAATGAGATTTATATTTGAGAAGAGAGAGCGAATTACGGAGCTTATTAATAGTTATTGAGAAATATTTTTGATGTCTTCTTCTGTAGTCGGCTTATGAATAATTAATTTAATTAATAGTAATTTTATTTATTTATTAAATACGTATTTATTTATTATTATTTATTATTAAATATTTATTTATTAGATTTATTCTTATTTTATTATTGTTTATATATATATATATATAATATATATATATATATATATATATATTATAGTAATAATAATAATAATTATTATTATTATGTTTTAGATTCTTGCTATATGTTAGTTGTTTCATTCGAATGTATATAATTTTAAGGATTAGTTTTGACTTTTTATGTTAACCAATTTTTATTTAAAGGAGGAGTAGGTTATATTTATGTATTTCTTAATTAAATAATTTGGTTTATTATATTAATATTTATTTATTATATATTTATTTATTTATTCATTATTTATTTTATTATTATTATTATTATTATATTATTATTTATTATAATTTAATTTTGTTATTATTTTATTTTATTAATAGGGGTTTCCAGCTATTACTTAGTTTTAGACTGTCATCTCTATTCATGTTATTGGAGGATTTTTCGATTTCAATTGCTTCTTTCACCCTTCTTTTTAAATAATGGTCTTCTTTGTGAATTAATTTTGCTTGTTCCATGCAAATATAGTGTGAGGAAGAACATGCATGCTCAGCTAGACCTGATTTTTCTGACCTATTTCTTGAAATATCATTGATATGTTCTTTTAGCCTAATGCCAAATGATCTCCCTGTTTCACCTATATATATTTTGCCACATGAGCAAGGAATCGAGTATACTCCTTTGTAGTTTTTTGGGTCAATTAAGTCCTTGGCAGAATCTAGCATGTTTTTTATGGTGTTAGGGGTGTGAAGGCAACCATAATGTTATGCTTGGTGAGAATTCTGGCGATTTTGTCTATGGTTCCTTTAATATAGGGTAAGGATATTCTAGGTTTTCTGGAGTTTTTCTTTTTTGGGTATTGGTTGTGGCTTCTTTAATTATTTTTTGGATAACATTTTTCTGATAGTCATTGTTTATAAAGACCTTGTAGAGATGGTTAATTTCTTCTTCTAAATGTTCAGGGTCAGAGATTCTTGAAGCTCTGGTAATTAGGGTTTTGATGACACCAACTTTTTGCTTCGGATGGTGGTGGGAATTTGAGTGAAGATATTTATCAATGTGAGTTTGTTTCCTGAAGACCTGGTGGCTTAGTTTGCCATTTTTCTTGGTAAGGAGGACATCTAGGAAGGGGAGATGGTTGTCTTTTTCAATCTCAATAGTGAGTTTAATGTGTTATGAGAGACTGTTTTAGTGGGATAAGAATTCATTAAGTTTATCTAAACCATGTCTCCATTTAGCGAAAATATCATCTACATATCTTTTCCATTCGTCTGGGGTAAAGGGGAAATATTTAAGGGTCATTTGTTCAAAATGTTCCATGTATAAATTGGCAATCATCGGAGATAAAGGAGAACCCATAGTAACTCCATGAGTTTGCTCATAGATTTTACCTTTGAAACTGAAGTATGAAGATTTAAGGCAAATACTTACTAGATCCATAGTTTCATGGTCTGTAATATTCTTCAAGACTTCTATGGCTTTATCTACTGGAATCATAGTGTAGAGAGACACTACGTCAAAGCTAACTAGGAGATCATTGTCACTAATTTCTAGGTTTTTAATCCATTCTATGAAAGAAGCGGAATCTTTGATGTAAGAGGGAGTGTTACCTGATAATGGTCTAAGCTTGTTTGCAAGCTATTTTGCTAACCAGTATGTGGGTGATCCTATGGTGTTCACAATGGGTCTCAGAGGAATTCTAGATTTATGGATTTTGGGTACACCATAGATTCTAGGGATGATGGCACTATTGGGTATTAACTTGTTCTTAATGGTAGAATCTAGAGAGGAGTTTTGATTTTGTTACTAACTAGGTGGAGAATTTTGTTGCTAGGGTCCTTGTTAAGAGTTCTATAGCAGCCACTTTTGTTAAGGTGTTCTTCCATCTTATTATCATAATCTATCCTATTCATAATAACAATGGCATTTCCTTTGTTTGCTTTTAAAATCATATATCCTTGTTCTTCTTGATGTTTTTTAAAGCTATGGATTCTTCTTTGGAAATGTTGTTGGGAGGGGGTCTAGCATTTCTAAGAATTCTGGCGACATCCTGTCTTATTTCTTCAGCAACATTTTGATCTGTGTTTCTGATGATGACCTCAACGCTACTTATGATATCATTCACAGGTATTTTTGCTGGAGATAAAGCAAAATTAAGACCTTTTTCTAACAGCGCTTTCAAGTTGCCATCTAAATCCAGATTTGAGAGGTTGATGACTGTTGAGTTTTTAATTAATTTGTTGTTGCTGGATTTTTCCTGTACCGAAAAGTTGCTACGTTTTTGAACAAGAGAATTATTTTCGTCTAACTACATATCAATAACCTGAGAATTGCTAAGAGCATGTTGTCTGATGGGAGCACTGTGTTGGATATCATCAGTGTCTCCTTTTTGCGTATTATCTTCAGCAATTTTAACCTACGTAGTGAAGGAGGGAGAACCGTCTAACTGTGTGTTAATAACTTGCATATTGTGAGTGTGTTGTTTGATGGGAGCACGGTGTTGTTCAATGTCTCCTTTCTGCGTGTTATCTTCAGCACTTTTAATTTTCCCTTGTGCTGTTTGGTTGTTTAAATGTGTGAGTGTATCTTCATCGTTGTAATTCTGCGTGATTTTTCCTATGCTGGAGCGAGCGCCTCGTGTGATGGGAGTGGTATAGTCACTACCATCTCCTGTGATATCAAATAAAAAATGTGCTGTTAGATTTTCAGGTTGCACGATACTAGTTGTAAACTGTGTTTTCAAACTATCCAACTGTGTTATGGTGGCTTCAACATGCTTGTAAGCGTTGTGTTGGTAAGTGTAGTCGTATTCATGGCTTGTTTTCTGCATCTGAGTTGTAGAATTAATGTTGAAGTCAGCATTTCCTAGGTTTTTAAGTTTTTTGGATTTCTTTGCTAAGTTGTAATAAAAATCCTTTTAGCTTTGGCGAAGGTGAAGGCTTCTAAGCTTTGCAGAGATCAAAGCGAAGAGTTGATGCTAGCTTGAGATGCAAGGTTAGAAGTTTTTCAGAAATCTTAATTAGCTGGATTCTGGTAAATTTGATTTCATGTTTGATGAGGGTTTTACTAAGATTATTGAAGACCGAAATGTTTCGACCACGTTTAAGGGGATGGTTACATTTGGCGAAATTTGGAATGAGGTTTTCATCCCTACATTGTTTTAGAAATATGAGATTTGAAATTCTTCTCGCTTTGGAAATTCTCATCTTCTCAAAATCTAGAGCATTGTTCATTATGTCCCTTCCATAGTGGGACTTAATGGTGTTAAAGAGAGAGTCCATACAGGTTGCTTGAATTTTGTTTAATTTTGTGGAAAAACCTGTGAGCAGTTTAGAAACCAACGTTTCAGACTAGCTTAGTGAGTCCATCATCAGGGCAGTGAGATTTATATTTGAGAAGAGAGAGCAAATTACAGAGCTTATTAATAGTTATTTAGAAATATTTTTGATGTTACGAATAATTAATTTAATTAATAGTGATTTTATTTATTTATTTAGTACGTATTTATTTTATTTATTATTTATTATTAATATTGATTTATTCTATTATTATTGTTTATATATATGTATATCTATATATTTATATATATCTATATATAATATATATAATTATTATATTATATATATATATATTATATATAATTATTAATTTACTGTTTTAGATTCTTAGCTATATGTTAGTTTTTTATTTAAATAATAATTTTAGGATTAGTTTGACTTTTTTTGTTAACCAATTTTTTTATGTGATCTTTAAAATTTTATTTAAGAGAGTAGTTATATATGTATTCTTAAATAAAAATTTTTTTTATTAATATTAATATTATTTATTTATTATTTATTTATTTTTTATTTTTATTTTATTTTTATTTTTATTATTATTTTTTGTTTTATTATTGTTTTATATATTATTTTTATTATTATTATTATTATTTTGTGTAAATCATGCTAATTCTATTATAGTACAAAAAAGATTACAGAGAGAGTTACATCTGCCACAAAGATTTGGCTACCTGAACAGTTTGACATTCTGAGACTGAAACTAAGCCGGAGAAAAAAGGACTATGAAACTGTCCGCTGACCGCAAGCTAGAACCAATAGAAAACTGGACCTTCCACTCCTTGCCGAGGCGAGGGAGGAGTTTACAGACATAGACATGACAGACACAGACATTATAATCGTCATACAAAAAAATACTGAGTGGTGCAACCCGAAAACTATCATAGACTGACTCCCATTACTAACTGTAGCTGCTGCTTCAACATCCTGAGACTGAACAAAGAGAGTCCATACCACACAAAACGACCATGCAACGAGCCTAGGTATATGGATTTGGTGGCTTCTGCACCATGGGACCGGCATTTGGATCTAGTTGCTCCTCCACCACTGGACAGCCATAGGTGTCTGAAGCACTCGAGTCTGTGTATGGCGCGTTGTCCTTCGCAGGCTCGCTTGTTCCAGCTCTGTTCCTCGCCACCGCACTCGAGGCTTCCGCAGGCTGTAATCGCGGACCCTGAACAGGCAAGGGTGGCCGAGGCTCTGCTGGGGCGACTGGTCTATCAGCATGGTCGCATTTTTCAATGCGCACTGAAACATAGTAGATTGCGTTGTCCAGAGCACACGGAAACCTGAAGCAGGTAGATGGGTGCGAACCAAATGGACACACTGCGGCTCTTCCCCGTCCTCTGCCTCTTTCACGCCCTCTTCGAGCTCCTGGGAAGCTAATCTCCTTCGACGGGGAGTCGAAGGATGCCGAGGAACGCGGCGATGAAGCCCGACCTCTGGCACCGCCTCTTGAACCTCCCTGCCTGCAAGCACCACGTAGCCTCTCACACGGCATCCTGTAACCAACAAAGAACCAATTCTTCCCAGAGGCCACGAATGCTTTTCGCCACCGAGGATTCTAAGCCCATACAAAAACTTATGCAGCAGATGCGAAACAGGTAATGGAAAACGAATTCGATTAGCAAAGCTTACCACACAGGTCGAGAGCCAAGCCTTTTCAGGAGCTGCACGGGGTGAAATGCTCCCAGAGAGCTGAACCGGCCAGAACCAGGTGTGACCAAAGCGCCGAAGGGCCAAATCTTGAACAGGGGCACTGAGGAACTGAAGAACCTCAACACTCAGAGCTTCTGGAGGTCGAAGGCACTCAAAGACTGTGCTTAAAAGGAACAAAATGACACACAGTACACTGAACCAGAACACAAAGCCGTGAATTTTCTGAAAATCCAGGCTTGAGACCAGGGCCTTTGGAGCCGAGGGCCGAGGTCTGAGTCGAGGCTCATGCACCCACGGTGCAGTCATCCAAGAGCTGAACGTAGCACTCACAATTGAGACCAAACAGAGCTTCCGATAGACAATGGCGCTTCTCGCACCTTCCAACTGAACTCCTCCCATCTGCAGACTAAGGCGAATGACCAATATACCTCTGCAACCAGCTGTTCTTCCCCCACCATTAATGCTAACATAACTGTTGGCTGGACCGAGGTGATGGCTTCTCGAGTCTTCGGGCCATTTGGCTGGAGCGGGCGGCCACTTGCCATTTAATGAGGCCGCCTCCTCATTCATTGCGTGAATTAACACCCGCAGTCAAGAATTATTATTATTATTATTATTATTTATTATTTTTGTTTATTGTTATCATTTTATTTTATTTAATAGGGGTTTCCAGGTATTACTTAGCTTTAGATCATCATCTCTATTCATGTTATCGGAGGATTTTTCGATTTCAATTGCTTCTTTCACCCTTCTTTTTAAATAATGGTCTTCTTTGTGAATTAATTTTGCTTGTTCCATGCAAATATAGTGTGAGGAAGAACATGCATGCTCAGCTAGACCTGATTTTTCTGACCTATATCTTGAAATATCATTGATATGTTCTTTTAGCCTAATGCCAAATGATCTCCCTATTTCACCTATATATATTTTGCCACATGAGCAAGGAATCGAGTATACTCCTTTGTGGTTTTTTGGTCAATTAGGTCCTTGGCAGAATCTAGCATGTACCATAACATTATGGTTGCGAAGGCAACCATAATGTTATGCTTGGTGAGAATTCTGTCGATTTTGTCTGTGGTTCCTTTAATATAGGGTAAAGATATTCTAGGGTTTTATGGAGTTTTTCTTTTTTGGGTATTGGTTGTGGCTTCTTTAATTTTTTTTTGGATAACATTTTTCTGATAGCCATTGTTTATAAAGACCTTGTAGAGATGGTTAAGTTCTTCTTCTAAATGTTCAGGGTCAGAGATTCTTGAAGCTCTGGTAGTTAGGGTTTTGATGACACCAACTTTTTGCTTCAGATGGTGGTGGGAATTTGAGTGAAGATATTTATCAATGTGAGTTTGTTTCCACAAAATTAAAAAAAATTCAAGCAACCTATATGGACATCTTATATGCTGGCATCCGAGTTTCGATGTGGTATCATTTTATTCCAACATGTTCATTTGGTACTATTGGGATCAATTTTTGACATCAGTGATTAGCTTCATTAGCATCATTGGTCGTCTTCTTATATGTGATATTCATACATGTACTTTTTTTATCACGATCAGATGATCCATTATGTACTTTTAGTTCCTTTATACTAGTATACATATTGGATCCACTAGTACTTGTTATGAAGACATGCTTTACTTTCTCTGAGCATGGGTATGCCCACCTCAAACATCAGTTTCTTTCTAATCTCTTTTGATGGTTTGGCAGGCTAAATTCTAGTGAAGTCCTTCTCAGTCTCAGCATGATAGCCGTTGGAGTCTCTACTTAGACTATTTAACATGCTAAGCTGGATCTGTTTCTTCAACTTGTCCTGACGATGAACCACACTTGTTGGTTCAAAACGCGTCGACAAATGATCTATCTTGTGATTTACGCCAAAGAATTTCTCTTAAACTTGATATGGATCACAGAAGCCTCAATTCAACAACTGGTTCTTTCCATACACTTAATACACTTCAGCCATCATGTACCCCTTCTGACCTCGTATATCAGGGAGCATCTATTATAGAACCATTTACCACGCTTGGTATATGTGATGCATTGTTTATGGCCTAGGGAAACCCCTCCTTCCATAATTGGTCCAAATATATAAAAAACAGTGTTTTATTCCCTGTACACTACTTTTCCCTGAGCTAAAAGCATGTACACGTGGGTCAGTCAATACCCAACCCACGTATATGTATTAAAACACTTAAAAAAATTAAATTTCCTTAATTATGGGTGGAGTTCATGGGTTTTACCTGTTGATTACCTCCTATTGCCCATGGCCCAACTGTTTCCCAACTAAAAAACTAATTGGGAGAGATATAAATAGACCTCTATGGGAAGGCATAAAGGAGAAGAGGTATAGTTATTATATTGAGATTATCCCTGATTGAGTCTGATGAATCCCTATACCTCTTGCACTTCCCCAAGCTTTAGGAAACCTTTCTTTCCTTGATTATAGATATCCTTCCTTTCGTTTGAGATATCATGGTGTTGGTGATGGAAGAATATTGTTGAACGCTGGGATAGGATGAATCCGGAGGACGGTTCCTCTTGGAGCCAGAGAAAGACTTAGGTGAATTCTCTCCATGTTATTTATAACTTACCACAATAAAATAAATGTTGTCTTGTTTCCGAAATTAACTATGTTTATGCATCAAATTATGTTTTGATTCATATATGAATGTCGTTTTGATGTATGATCAATCATTTGTTTATATGATATAAAGTCAATTTCATGAATATGCTTTACTTCTATACTGCTATGTATGTTCAAATATAATGATTTTCAGGTTTGAAGAACATCGGGAGCTGTAGAGGGTCTGAACCCTACGAGACCTACTCGAGCGAAGGAAATTCGGGTACAGTCACTCTTACGTAATTTGATAATATAAGAAATTTTCCTGAGTTGTATGAGTATTTGTTGTTGTAGTTTGCTTCTACTCTGTTGGGGTTTAACCCAAATCCCTAGGGTGCTTCCACCCGAAACAATGTTATAATTTGAGAACCGAAGGGGAGGACGACAATACAAGAAATATTAATATTCCAAAGGTGGAGGGGCATCATGAAGTCAAAGGTCCACAAATAGAGAACCCATACATCACCGCACCATTGAAAACCAAGCAAGTGAACATTGGAACTGAAGTAGAACCGATGTTTGCAAAAATTAGGGATTATTGGGACGACACTACTATGGATAAGGTTGCTAAGTTACTTCGCGAATATCAGGATCTGTTACCTACTAAGTTTTCATACCTGAAGGGCATAATAGGATATTTGAGTGTTATGAAAATCACTTTGAATCCAAACACGAAGCCCATTAAGGAGAGGCCGTATCACTTGAATCCTAAGTATAAGGAAAAGGTTCATTTGGAGTTGGATAAGATGCTGACAACATGCATCATAGAACCAGTGGAAGAGTCTCATTGGATGAGCCCCATTGTGGTCTAGGAGAAGAAACTTAAGGATGAAATAAGGATTTGTGTCAATCTAAGGAAGCTCAATGATTCCTATGTCCATGACCCATTCTCGATGCCATTTATAGACGAAGTATTAGGCAACGTAAGAGGGCAGGAAGCCTACTCATTCACTAATGGGTTTTTGGGGTACCATCAAATCAAGATTGTGCCAGAATATAGGAGAAAAACAACCTTTGCAATGGAATGGGGTTGTTTCCAGTATTCTGTAATGCCATTTGGACTCAAGAATGTGCATACGATATTCTCTCGCGTAGTTATAACAACATTTAAGGAGTTCATCCATAAGTTCTTGGAGGTGTACTTTGATGACTGGACGATGTTCAGTTTAGTGAAGTGCCATGTAGCAAGTCTGCGCTTGATGTTGGACATGTGCCACAGATACCAGATCACACTGAATCTGAAGAAGTATTTATTCTATGTCCCCTCTAGGATCTTGTTGGGTCATGTGGTGTGCAAGTAGGGGCTGATGGTGAACCCTACAAAGGTCATGGTGATAGTGAATTTGGAGGCCCCGAAGAGTGTTAAGCAGTTGCATGCGATGCTAGGGTGTATAGGATATTACAGGAATTTTATCAAGGCTTATGCTTAGATTACCAAACCCATGGAGAAATTGTTGAAGAAGGACGCTACATTCTATTGGGATGAAGAATGTTAGCGCATTTTGGATGTATTGAAATAGAAAAAGGTCACCGCACCAATCTTGGTCTTCCTTGATTGGAAGAAGGAATTTCATGTACATGTTGATGCTTCTTGCATTATGTTGGGTGCAATGCTAACACAGGCCGATGAAGGAGAGTTGAACCATCCTATAGGCTTTGCGAGTAGGAAATTATCAAAGGCTGAGCAGAATTACTCAATGATAGAGTGTGAAGGATTGGCTATGGTGTATGTTCTTCAAAAGTTCAAGCACTATCTATTGGCTAGACATTTCAAGATCTACACAAATCATTTTGCCCTAAAATACCTAGTCAATAAGCCTGTGTTGGGGGGAAAGATCTATCTATGGTTGCTACTTTTCCAGTAGTATGATTTTGATGTGATTGTGAAAGCAGGAAGGTTGAATGCAGGACCTGACCACATGTCATGGATTGAAATAGGAGATGACCCTACTAATTTGGAGGAAGGGTTGTCCGATGCGCAGCTCTTCGTAGTGTGCATAGCGGATAATCATTTTGCAGACATCATTCATTTCTTGACTACGCGGATGGCTCCATAAGGGTAAACAAATCAACAAAAGAAGGAATTGGTAGTACACGCGATATACTTTTCAATAATTGCGGGACATTTGTATAAGATGGGTGCAGACGAAATATTCCAAAGATATGTGCTAGATTTTGAGTGAAATAACATTCTCAGTTAAGCTCATTGAGGAGTTGTGGAAGAACACTATGCAGGAAAAGCAACTACGGAAAAGATTTTGCGTGCAAGTCTATGGTGGCCAATGCTGCATAAGCATTCTAAAGAATATTTTAGGGCATGTGATGTATGTCAATGAACTGGTAGACCATCGCATAGGGATGACTTGCCACTAAATCCTCAAGTATCTTTGTAGCCATTTGAAAATTGGGCGATTGATTTTGTTGGGCCAATTCAGCCCCCAGGGAAGAAGACTGGTGCACACTACACCATCACCATGATGGAGTACCTAACAATATGGGAAGAGGCACAATTGGTTAAGGATTGTACAGGGGCTACAACATCAAAGCTTTTGATTGAATATGTCTTAACTAGGTTTGGTTGCCCGAAAGTGTTAATGAGTGATCAAGGTATGCACTTTCTAAACAAGACAATCAATGCGTTGACTGAGGAGTTCCAGGTCTATCATCAAAAAAGTACACTGTATCACTCCGAAGTGAATGGATAGCTGAGGCCTTTAATAAGAACACACTGACAAAGATTTGCAACACACAACAAAATGACTGGGATGTATGCGTACCTATAGTGCTATGGGCTTACTGAACTACTTGTAAAAATATGACAAGGAATACACCTTTTAGATTGGTCTATGGTGTAGAAGCTATGATACCTATGGAATATATCATGCCTAGTCTATGCATAGCAGTTTTCACATGTATGGCAGATTGCGAACCCTTGGAAGAATGGCTCGTGCAACTGATGGAACTTGAAGAAGACAGATTCTTGGTTGGATTCCATCAGCAAGTACAAAAGGAACGTGAAAAATCATGGCACGATCGACACATCAAGCTGTGCACATTCAAAGTAAATGATCTTGTTTTACTATATGATAGTAAATTCATTAAGTTTCTAGGGAAATTTCAGATGCATTGGCTGGGCCCATATATTATCAAAGAAATTACAGATGGATGTACAGTTTAATTACGAAGCTGGATGGAGAACATTTTCCGAGAAGGATGAATGGAAGCTGATTGAAGCCATATATAGGGGATCCAACATAATAACTATATGGCAGTAGGATAGTCTTAGTGCCCCAAGCAGTTACAAGGGAGTGCAAGACTATAAAATACACTGCTAGGGTTGGAGGACTATGCAACAGGCGGAATGCATGAAGGATGATGTAGATACAACCTATGAAGCTGCGCGGAGGATGTTGCGCTATGAAGGGGGGTACCGCGCAGCTCATTAGGAAAGTGACCGCTGGAGTCAATGTTGATGATTTGATAGCCAGGGGACAATTAAGAGGAGCGGGTTGGTGGAATTTAAGGCCAAAATATTTGAAGATCTACCACCAAAACAACATTAATGGTCGAACTTTGGGGGGAATGGTCGGATTTGAATTCAAAAACCTCTATAAATTATGCGTGCTAGTCCAATAGAGAACACTTTGCACCCATAGAGATTTTATTGAGATGTGTTGTCTGTTGGCTATGAACCGCTCATATTGGGAGGATCTAGTCGTGAGTCCTACATTTACCAAGTTGTTAGAGATGAATCAAAAACTCATCTTGGAAAAGATGCTAGGACCAAGCCCTGCAAAGACTATGAGTACTGGTGGAGATGTATCTTCTGAAGGAGATGTTCTAGAGGTAGTAAGTATGGAATCTCTATCTCCTATGCCTACGATGCTGAGGTCGCCTAGGCCAAAGCCTACCCCTGCTAAGGAAACCCAGAAATAGAAGAAGGATAAACAGAAGAAGTTGGTGCCAGTACGTGAATCGCCTAAAAAACACTCTACAACTCAAAAACAAAAGAAAGACAAGCAGCCCGAGAAGGTCGTCGATTTGGTGGCTAACGAAGGACAGGGCACCGAGGATATAGATGTTGAGGGAATGAAGCCCATTACAAAGTTGCTTGACTATATCCCTCCGTGCAAGGGGAAGGCGAAGATCACCAAGGACCTAGACTCGGAAAAATTTGTCATTTATAAGCCCCTGTTGCCAGAGTAGGTTCCCTTCAAAGGTCCGCACCTTGCATGGATCCCCCTGTTGAACATGGAATATTGGGACCTTGTAGATCATGATAGGCTCCCTCACCTAGTGACAACCAACTATATGAAGCACGTCTACTATACGCATTCAGGTGTCACTGCGCTAGAGATGGTGGAATGGATCCACAGAGTGGATAATTTAGGATTGTTGAACCTGTTGTGGGTGCCCCATTATCACTGCACCACTATCAACACAGTTTGTGTGTGTAAAGTACTCACTCTGGTGCATGATGGGTGCTTATGGCTAGGAGGGCCTATACCCATCACTAACATCCTCATTGACAGGATCACTCACCTGCCATACGAGGGGTTGAATCTGGCCAAGGAGTTTGGCGAAAAGACAGGATAAAAGGATTTGGCATAAAGGATGAAGAAGGAATTTTCCCTCATGAAAAAGGTGCTCAGACACTCAATCACATCCATAAATGACCCCGCGGTGCAAATTGACACACAAATCTTAGTAGGGAAGGTAATGAGGAAGTGTCATGCAAATGAAGTTCCAGTGCGTGTGGTCTCCCTAGCTGCATAATGTGCGAAGGGTGTGCAATTCAATTGGTCAAGGTACCTATGCCAGGAATTCCTCGCGAATTCCTGCAAGGTCTAGGATGAGACCAAGCCATTCTGTTATGCTTAGTTGTTTCTCTACATTGTGTTGATCACATGGGAGCTGCTGGAGGATAGCCAATTTACTTAGTTGAAAGAAGGATTGCTGAAGGCCGCGTAGTTTGCCTCCCTATGGGCCACAAAGGACCCCGCACGGGTCATAGAAACAAAAATATTATGGGTTTTGATGGAATCAAGCTTCTACATGGCCATCAACAAACACCCAAGGTTGTCCTTGACCTTGTACACGCAGTTGTCAGCTTATGCACATTCAAGGCTCACTTCCACTGAGTTTACATTTAGGCACAAAAAGACCCGTAACATAAATGGAATGAATTTCCATATCTGGTCACACATACAGACATACAGGAGGTAATCAAGTGATGGCTAGCAGAGTGGCACACCCCCTTAGACTTGGATGTTGGAACTAGTAAGGGTGTGGGAAGCTCGACAGCAAAAAAAAGAAATGATGCAGCCAAGCAGGCTGCACAAACCTTGGCCATGCAAAGGAAGAAGGAAGCTCTAGAGAAGGCTCAAATGGAGAAGGAGCGCATTGCTAAGGAGCAGGCTGAGCAAGAACAACGTGAGTCAGAGAGAAGCAGAAAATCCCCTTTGTCCAAGACTGAGGAGGAAGAATAGTTTGAACAGGGTGGCGAAGGAGATGAGGGGTAGAGCACCCCATTTCAGCTAAAGAAGTGTCAACAAGAGCTGAGAGAAGGTCCCCAGAAAAAGTAGAAATCAAACAAGTCGTCGGGTGATCCCATGGTATTGATGGAGGGAAATCTCGATGAGATCGATGAAAAAATGTAGGACACTACAATTGAAGTGTTGCAATAGTTCAAGAAATAGTATATGTAGACACTGGGGAACATCTAAAAGGATCTACGTGAGCTGCAAATCCAAGCTAACAGAATACAGGTGGGTGTGGGTCAAGCAAGCACCGCACAAGTGAGCATGGCACCGAGGACGAATCAGGCTGCGGAATTGGTAAGGACCCTAGACCTTCACACTGTTGCTTTACCAGAAGGGTCCCTATGCACAGAGTTGGTCGATGACCAGATCATCTTAAGCACCCTTAAGAACATCGCAGTGCTCCCAAATGAGCTTCTTCACGCATTGCAGGCAATGATGATGGAGGAATTGAGAGCTCGGGAGCAATGCACTCTCAATCTGATAAGTGAATACAGGGTGAACAATGAACATATGTTCATCGAGAAAATGTAGGCCTTGAAAGAAAATGAAACGCTACAGGCACAAAGTTCTTGACTGGAATTTGTAGTTGTAGAGGCATGTAGAATAGTGCCCGAGCTTCACATTCCCGAAGACGCACAATCAGAAGCTAAGATTAGGAAGTTAGTTACTGAAGTGTGTGAGGTGAAGGCAAAGGTTGGACATGTTCAATTTGAACTCAATATGAAATTCATTGAGCTACAGCTAAAATTGCAGCTTATGACTTTGCCCAAAGTCAGGGAGCAGGGCGGAGCCACCATAAAAGAAGGGATGATTGCGTTGGATGCCGCAGTCGTTGAATGATTAGCCGTATTTGAGTAGGCAGTGGAATTGGTGATGACTGTACAGGAAGACTCAACCCCGTAGATACTGAATATTGAGATTTGAGAGCTACAAAAAGAGTATAATGAAGTCCGGGAAACGACGCACTCCATTTCCCCAGCACAGTGCCTCGCCAAATGGCAAGAAGGGAAGCAGCTCCTCACACACGTCGAAGAAAAACAGAAGAAGGAGGCCTTACTTAAGGCCAGGTTGGGGCCCTGATTAGACGAAGCTTACTAGGTCTCGACCAACATTCAGGAAAAGCTCTTTGACTTGCAGCGAACACAACAAATGATGAATTTGGTCACAGAAGGACAAGCTACAAAGAAGCTAGTGGAAGAATTCAAGCAGGCAGCTACGCAGAGCACTGCTGAGGTTGCAGTAGTACAAGTGGAGTTGGGGGATCTTCGCAGTAAGATCAAAGTGCCAGCTATGTGACTCGAGGGTGAGTCATGACCATTGTGTTGGGGGCTTGTTGGGATGGGGTCCCGTGGGTCTGTTCTGGGGTTAAAAACCCAAGTTTTGATGTAGATTTTGGTAAAACATGTAAAGTCTCCATGATTTGTGGATGCGGACTGCATAGATAGTTAAGAGTCAAGGAGGTTTTAGCCCCTTGCTTATGTGAAAAGTTGAGTCAGTTTTGAGATCCACCCTTGGTCCACGCACCATGGGATTGTATGTAAAAAGCTATAAATTGGCGTGTCTTAGAGAGTCTAAGACATGTCTATGTCTGAGAAAGTAAAAGGGGAAGTAAGGAGCAAGTAGATAGAAGGAGAAAGGATCCACAGTTGAGTTTGTGGAGACCTAAAGTAGAATCTGCAGCTGAGTGCGCGGACTGCTACAACTGAGTGTGCAGGGTAGTTTTGAGTCTGTAACACCATATTGAAGATCAATAAAGAAGATTTTTGAATCATTCCTGTGTTTATCTATTTAATTCTTTATATTTATGATTGCAATATATGCCATGAATGAATAATGAATATTGATCTAATGATGCACAACTTTATGGAATAAGTCTAATAACTATATACATTGCATTTTAAGTACTTTCACAAAGATTATGATACAATTTACTATGTTTATTAAATACTTAAAGTATATTTGTGCGAGTTCAAATCTAGGGTAATTTTCTAATGCACATAAGTGGATGAATCAACTATTAAGGGTCTACAAAATCCAATTGTAGACCTTCGTGGAGGTCCAGAAGTTGTTTAAAGGGAGTTGCAGTACCGAGCCCTAAGGGCTTATAAACCTGCCCGAAGGAAGATCTAGGACATTAAAAGACATCACACTAATCTTTGGATGCATAAACTTGGTTCCAACATCCCTCCATACTACTCTGGGTGAGACTTCAACCTGCACTACATGGGTTGATGTCGAAAGGGCCAGTAGTGTAGGGTTTTGTTTGGTGCAATTAACTCTGAACCTTGGTCAAGACGCACTAAGCCAACAATTTATGAATTCAGGCTTTTGTGATCCATATTGAAGGTTAAGAAAAATATTTGCGAGTGCATTTCGAGCCATCCAGTGTCATTCATCATCAGGACAAGATGAAGAGGTTGATCATGGAACCAATTTCAATATAGAGAAAAGTATAGATCCTTACTCAAGCTAACGGCTATCATAAATCGCTAGTTTTCGAAAAATAGTATTTTAATAAGTAACATTAATTATTAAGACCAAATTATAATAAATCAAATCTAATAATAAGTTAGGGTTCAATATTTAGTTTAATAATTAGATTTTAAAGATTTTAAAATTCAAAGTCAAACAAAAAACAAGGAGAAAAGTCCTAACAATCAATCAAACTCAAGATAATCAACACTAGGAAAACATAAAAATGCAAGGAAAAAAAATAAATAAGGCACCAAGGAAATACAAATAAATAGAGGAGCCACGAAAAATTAATTAAATAAATCCAAGTCAAAGAAAACAAGGAACAAGGTCATTTAATTAAAGGAGCCAAGAATAATGAAAATATTTTTTTTTTGAAAAACTAAAAAAAATATAAAAAAAAAAAAATTGTTCTGTCTTTATAAAAACTATTGAAAAATTGGTAAAAGACAAAAAATAAAATAGGATAAATTATAACATAAATCTCAAAATAAGATAAAAATAAGATACATCCATTAAAATTAAACTAGGAAGATAGGACAGGGACCCAACTTCTGCTCATTTTCCAACCATCGTATCTATTCAGATTATTGAGCCTTCTTTTGATTTCTAGGGTTTCTCTGAATTTTCGATGATGGAAATGACTAATCCTAGCAATGACCTGAGCCTCCTCAATGTAGATGTGATGATTAGTTTTTTATACATGTTCAGCCAAAGCAGAGGAGCAGGTCCTACCATGTTGGATGTCAGTGGCACATTCATGAATCCTTTGATTAATTGAGCGATCGGTTTCACCTATGTAGGGAGTCTTGCAAGAGCAAGGGATAACATAAACACCTTTCATATTTTTAGGGTCCAATGAGTCTTTTACAGATCTTAGGGAGATCTACAAGGTATTTAGAGGTCTAAAGGTTGAAGGAAACTTATGCTTCCTTAAGATCTTCGCAATCTTGTCAGTGGTTCCTTGGTTTCTTGCAATAAGAAAATGTTGGGCTAATTCATGGAAATTTGATTTTTGAGGATCCAACATTTGGATTTGTCATGTAATCCTCTCACATTCCAAGAGATTATATTTATAATTTGGAATATGCTTTAGGGAGGAAGAGGGTTTTCATTAGGGAAACATTTCCCAAATTAACTATAAATTCTCTAAGATATTGGAAGATTTGACTGTTGGATTTTCGACCCTTTTTCTTAGGTTCTTTGAGATTTGAGGGAAATTCATGAGTAGCATTTAATTTTTTTCTTTACATTGAAAAGTATGATGATGGGGAGGTATTAGTACTTGAACTATTGGACTATGTCAGAAGCGAATCTTGGTGTTGTAGGAAGGCTGTAGCTACTAGTTGGATCTACTCCTCTGGGATTGATGCTTGATCTTTGTCCTGCTACTATTCTGCAATTTGATCGATATCCATTTCTTGCAACTATGTATCCTAAATTTCTTCTTCCTCCATTTGGTATGGAGGCTCTTCATTAGGGCCTTGAGAATTTTTAGGTAGATTTGATGGTGCCAAAATTTCTTTTGCCTTCTTAGATGGAGAGCTGGTCATGTCATTCTTGGTTGGGGCGATAGTGGGTTCCTCTGCTTCATTAGATTGCAGAATAGAGAATTTGTTGTCATTATGAATGTTATAAGGGTTTGAATACTCTCCCTTATTTTTGGAAATTCATTTCTGACCTGAGACTGTTTTGAAGCCTTCTTCTATAGGCTGGGTGTTTACATTGTCGTGATCTGCTTGAAGAGATGGCCATATGCATGGAAATTATGACATTTTAACCATACCTTCTCATAATCAATTTCTTTCTCCCAAACCACATGTTCATAGTTGAGATGAATGTTGTCTGGGAGGGGTTTTGTGAGATCCATGTGGACACACAACTAGGCATAGGAGGTATAACAACTTGTCTTCGTGATATCTGATAGCATCACAAACTTACCTAGTTTTTTCACCGATGTGGATTAAATTTTTTTTATCCCAATACTCATGCAACAAGGAATACAATCTAATCCAAACTAGAAGATAAGAGAAATCCTCTTTCTCATGGTTGAATCTCGGAACCCATGGATTCATAAAGAGACCATAAAATTTCATGAAATAAGGCCCTCCTTGCAGAATATTGACCTTGTCTCTAATATTGTTGAATATAACTGTAAAGAAACCCTGTGAGACTAATTTTAATTCTGCTTCACCTTTAATGGCCCTTTTTTTACTTAACCAAATGTGTAGAGTTTTTTCAGAGGGCCAAGGACCAATAAATTTGTAGATCAATGCTTTCTCCTTCATTCGTTAGATGGTGGATCCAAGATTTTCTGTCGGGATATCAAGAAGAGGAATTTATTTAGCTTGAGGATGACAGAGACCAGTGTTTTGCATTGTTTTGGTAGATTGTTCTAGAGCATATCCATTGGCTGGCTTATGATTGGATTCAGCCTACACCACAGAGCCTATTTTTGGAGGAGAGGAGTGAGGAGAACTAATTGAAGGATATGGATGTGTTGTACAATTTGATACAAACAATTTGAATGAGGGGCCTCCATTGACCACCTAGGGGGGTGTCATCTAGGTTGCGGCAGGAACTGCTGAACCCTAAAAAACTAGTCAAATTAGATCAAACCCTAACAACCAAATGTTTTAACTTTCAACTTGGAATATGTGTATTAGTTATAAGGCTTTAAAAAAAATGTATTCTTAGGGATGTTGAACTAGTTGCAACAACCAAAATACTTCACTAAGCTAGATTTAAAGTCAGGGTGTCACTAGGTTTAAGTCAAAGAAGAAGATACCTAGAAGACCACCTTCAAAACCATACAAGGTTCATATGAGAGATTAGTTATGTTGTTTGTCCTATGTAATGCACTAGTTATGTTAATGATATTAATAAATGGTATACCATGTCATTTTTTAGATTAAATTGTTATTGTGTATTTGGATAATATATTAGTATGTAGTGCTTCCTATGAGGAGCACATCTCGTATTTGATGTAAGTGCTAGAGACATTGAAGAAGCATTGACTGCTGGAAAATATCAAAAAGTGTGATTATTTAGAGTAGAGTTTAGTGTATTTAGGATATTTGATAGGTGGAGGAGAGATAAACATATATCCTACCAAGCTGAAATCAATCATGAAGTGGCCAATGCTTATCAATGTTTCTAAGGTTAGGATTTTCGTTCGGGTAACACAATACTTGAGGAAATTCATAACCACATTTTTCATAGTATCAACACCAATCCACACCATAATAAAAAGTGGAAATAGTTTTCATTGGTCAAAGAGTCATCAGAGTCCCTTTGAGGAGTTAAAGAAGAAAATCAGTAAAGGATTGGTTCTTCCATTACCAAACTTGCAACATCCCTTTGAAGCAAAGATAAATACGAATGGGTATGTTATGGGAGCAGTGTTGATGTAGGAAGGAATTCCGGTATGCTACCATTATAAATTATTTCATGGGTTTGTTCTCAACTACCATACCTATGATAAGGATTCCCGTGTACAAGTTGTCAAAAAGTGGAAACATTGTCTGATGGGAAAGGAGACATTAATCCATACAGATCACCAGCCACTAGAGTACATGTAGGCTTAGAGTAAGTTACAACATATTAGGAATTAAAAGTGGATGGGATTTCTATAATAGCTTCATTCATTGATTAAGTACAAGAAGGAAAAAAATAAGTTAGATAACATGCTTTCAAAGGCGCCCACATTAAATCTCACAACTTTGGGGAATTTGATGAACATGGAGCCTTTCACCCATGATGCCTACAAATAGACATATATAGAGGATGAGGAGTTCAAGGAAGTGTTTGAGAAGTCAACTAGAGTCATGTAGACAATGGCGATATCATTATTTATTGTCATCACTAGAATGGGTTACTCTACAAGATGGAAAAGTTATGTGTTCCTAAAGGTGTGCAATTACATCTAATCAAAGAGGCTTACTCCAAGGTTGCAGGGAATTTTGGTGTAGGGAAGATATTGACCAACTTATAGAGGTAACTATATTGGCCTAGGATGTAAGAAGATGTAACTAATTTCATAAGAGGATGTATGCTTTATTATACTAGCAAGCCTAATAACAAGAGATGGTGCATATACCATCCCTTACCTATACCCACTCATCTTTGGGAAAGCATTTCCCTATAATTTTTGGTAGGTTTACTAACAATCAAGAAGGTACATGGATAAATATTCATGGTAGTTGACAAATTCAATAAGATGCACATTCTCATGCCATACAAAAATACCATCAAGGGGAAGAACTAGAGAACTTGTGCTTTGGACAAGTGTGGGTGCACTTTCGAATCCCAAGGAGCACCATTTCTGATCAAGATACAATATTTCTAAATGCATTTAGATGGACACAAAGTTGTAGAGGTATACAACATTCCATATAGAGATAGATGGGAAAAAAATTTAGTCATTATGAATTTGCTCCAACTTTTGAAAATTTACTATAAAAAAAATCCAAATACTTGGGATTAAAATTTGTTATACATGAAACAATTATAATAGAGTAGTCCACACTTCTACTAGAAAATTCCTATTTGAAGCTTATTTTCGATATTTCCACCTTCACCTTTGGATATTTCATATGGAAAAAAAGGAGGAGCGAGGGAGGATATTATAGGGGATTCCTTAAGGACAGAAAAAAATGTTGAGAAAATCATGTAGATCCATCTACATGTATAAAATAAACTATAGAAGTTAGAGGAAAAATACAAGGCCAAACATGATCAACACTTAAAAAAAAGTTACACTATCTGCAAAGAAGGTCTATAACACAAGAGGTAAATATTAGTGTTGAACATCTTGTTTTATCTTAGAGAATCAAATTCATTCAATTATCTTTCAATAAATTCTTTCGAAAAGTAACATTATTGAAAATGTTCCTTAAATTACTCCCATGAATCTTCACATGCATTCATCCCAAATTGTGATAATATAATATTCCACTCTAATACGATCATGCATTATCATTACAAAACAAAGAATTCATTTAGAGTGGGAAACAGAGTGTTGTGATCGTTGAACAAGGAGAGGCTATGTAGTCCTAGTATGAAAATAAAGGCTTTGTGATATGTTTCCTTAATCTACAACCATACATGTGAATTTACTTAGTAGTGAATGTGGTGAATATGAAACTCTATGAGACTTCCATGTTGGATCAAGAAAAGGAACAATCCCTACCTTCTATATAGATTTTTTCACTAGATGCCTAGGAAGAGTTGACAGGGGATACAATTTTTCAAAAGATGTCGAGAACTACAAGACAAGGGAAACATGATCTTTGGCAGATTGGGTTAAAACAACATCTTCCAAGAAATAATAAGCGGTACTCCAGGGATAAGGGATATGGAAATTTCCTCATTTCATTCAATAAAATGTTTTGGGGACCAAAATCCTCCTAGAGTGGGGAGGTATGATCCAGATTGAATATTATTTTTCATCCCTCTAGATGCTTTCAAGGTGGAAAAATCAAGAGAATTAAGTTGCTCGGAGTATATTTACAACATGAAGAGGTACTAAAACTTAGTATGCATACCTATTGTATTTTGTTTTGGACCAAATTGCAGGATTCCACTATTTTGTGATTGTGATCACTAGATGGAGGTTCAAGTAAGATACTTGTAGAGCCATATTCCACTATTTTTGTGGTTGCAATCACCAATTAAAGGTTGTATTGAAATATTTAATTGAAGTTGGGGGGAGGGTTGCCACTTTTATAATGATTATGATCACTAGTTTAAGATAGTAATAAGACACATGCACATCATAATCCTACATGATTTGAGGGTAATGCAAGTCTAGGAGCCTCTCCACTACACATAGGATGAGTTATTGTAAGCCTGATTTATTTATTCTTGATCACCTTGGGGTTGGATTGATCAGATCTATTGATGGGTTTTTCAATTACTTTCTAATTCCTTAGTAGATAAATGAGAAACTATACATTTAGTTCAGGAGGAATTCAGGGGCTAATATTCACAAGTGGGATAATTTTCCATGCCTTTTCAAACAAAAAAATCACCATTTCTATTATTTTCTAAAAATTATTCGCCTAAATTTTATAGTATAAAATTATTTAACCTTAAAAATTGCCAAATTTTTTATGTAGACTATATAAAACCATTTCAAATTTGAATAGTTTACAAAATGTCCCCAAACATTTTATAGTTTGCATATTAGGAACTAGTAAGATTCACCAAGGTTTCTAAACTTTAAAATAATTTCCATCCTTAAAATTTTCCTTGATTTAATTGTCAATTTGGTTTTTGTTTGGAACTTGCAAATTGTCATGAAAAATATATGCTAATATAATATGTTAAGTGCTAGTGAACTTATAGTAATGGCTAAGTATTACAGAGTTAGATGTTAATGGTTTGTATAAAAGCACAAGGGAAAAAAATCTCACACTTGCTAGAATTTAAAATATTCACACTTGTAGGAATTGAAAAGTTCACGTTTTTAAGAATTGAAATGTTAACTACAACACTATTGCAGAAAGAAAATCACACTTTGCGGAAATGAAAGGAATCAAACTTGTTGAAATGAAACACTCTTGCAAAAAAGGAAATCAATCTTGCATTGAAATAAACACGTGTGTAGGAAACTAAACTACTGACTAAATCCAACTATTTTTTTTATCCTTGTCTCTATAACGAAAACAAACATGATGAAATGGATATGGAAAATTGTTGGCTAAAAATACTACATGGGAAAGCCAAATTAATGAGATGAAAAAAAAACCAAAGTTACAAAATTAGAAAATGAAGTAAATCTATAATTAATTCAATCAACAAGTAGGACCGACGATTAGAATTAGAAAACATAGTAACTTATTACCAATTCAATGCAAATGGAAACATAAGCTATATTAGGATAAAGTACTATAATTACCTAACTAAGAAGGGGTCCCTACCTCCTTAGATGAGGTAGTTAAAAATCCAATAGAAGGTCTAGGTTATCATCGCATCACATGTATGAATAGAATTTACTAGAAACTAACAAACTTTATATTGACAAAATTTGGTAGAATGAAATTACAATTGTCTAATTCTCCCCCTGCTTCCTCGCTTGAGTGGAGTAGGGTATTTATACATAATTTTCATTTATTAATTTAGTTATGGAGTCAGAGGAAAATTGTGAGAATCTCAAATTTTTAGGTTGTCTCCCATCATAATGACTATATTGTCAAAAAATAGAATAGACAAACGACTGTTGATTCACTAGCCACTATGGCAAGTAGGAGGTTGGTAAAAAAGATTATATTCAAGTATTCCATGCTATATGATTCTAACCACCTCTTATCATTTCCTTTGTTGGGTAGTAATTGGTTGGTCCTTTTGTCAAGTGTCCAACAATGACAACTAGGCATCAATGGCCAACTTGTGCTATGTGGTTCTCATGTCATTATAGTTTTCAATGGTGTTGCAACAACATGGTTTAGGTGTTGCAAAAACATGGATGAGGTTTTTCAAAAAACATAATCAACGATCAAGATGCTAGGGGTGCAACTTCCCCAACCAACAATTATGAGCTTTTGTAGCATCTACCCCAACTAGTGGTGTTATAACATTATGAAGGCAAGTAGCAGCTACCCCAACAAGTGATATTGCAATATCATGGAGGTGTTGTGGAAAATTTGATTCAAAAAACAAGGTGATGCAGGTGTTGCAACATCATGAAGTAATTGCATCGAATGAACAAGTAGCCCTCATTAATGCTTGCACAAGTTTATCTTGAGCATTCCTCATGATTTCTTGTTACTTAGCACAAACACTGATTCTTTCCTTAATACACAAGTATGAGAATTAAAAATTACATAATCATAGGAATATTATACCTTGGTCAAAAGTCCATCATTGTGAGGAAAATGAGTTATAAGATGGTATGAATATGGGAAAAGGGTTATTCAAAATGTTGTGAATGGGTGCCTGAAACATGCAATTTTGGAGACTCGTCGGCTGTTGTGAATTGTGATTCCATTACCTCATTGAGCTTAAGCCCTACTTTATGGGAATACCTTTTGGTTGGGTGTAAAATTGGCTCTTGATTTGATTTCCCCATTATTTATTTTAGACGATTTCATGTGGAATTATTGAAGATTAGTCCATGCGGTCTTTTATATTATGCTTTATGGGAGTTATAGTGTAGTTGGCTCAATCTTGGATTTTCATAAGTTCGAACCTTAGGTATTCAATTGTTTAATAGTTCTTGGTGGTTATTTGGATAAATTGATCTAGAAATATGTTATTCATGGGTCCTTAGCATGTCCCTTTATTTTTACTTCTTGGCCTTTATATATAGATATAATGATTTTAGATTTTTCCTACATGTGTTATTTGTGTTTCTATTAGTGTGTTACTTATTAGTTACTTAGTATTTGATTTTTTAAATATTTATTAAGGTAACACCTTGATGGGGTATTACATAAAGACACCTTGGATTGGAATTTATAACTTTTGATAGTGTTATTAGAGTATCATAAGTACTAGATTTTTCTCATGAAAGTTACCTATATCATCATTTTTTTGCATAAAATGATTGTACATATAATTTTTAAAAATATATTAAAGGAAGAATTTTATTCCAAAAAAACAAGAAGTTATTTCTCCATAATCAAATAAGACAACTTTCACTTTCATTATGCCTCTATAGATTGTCTAATATTATTTGTACTAGGATGCCTTAGGCTTGTTTACAGTCTTCCCACATGTTATTGTTTTTATGGTTTTGGATGTCACCCCTGACTAACCTCACAAGTTTATTCCCGTGATAATAACAATACTTATTTTTTTCCATATGTTACTTACATTTATTCAACTTTAGAAAATTTAGCAATTTGGAGGTCATCATGATTACTTCAAACCATTCTTGATAATATATCACAATATTTGCCCAATATTATTGCACCAAAGGAAATTATGTTAAAATATATCCAATTAAAAAAAAAAAATCACCTCGAATGGATATCATATGAAAACTTTATGGCCTTTTGAAATTTTAAGGTCTAATCAAGCCTTCCTAATATGTCATGTGTCATTGGACAAGGCAGTGTTGACATAATTACTTCATTGTGCTTAATTACTAGATGGATATGTTGATGTGTGATGGTACCACATAGTTTTTGACATGCCATAATTTCATGTGCTAGCTTTATGCTAATGTGGCCATTAAGATAGGCCTTTATTTATAAATATTGATGTAGCATAAATGTTGAGTGCTATGTGGTTTACTTGCTAGATATATAACCTAAGAAGGTGATGGTTAATTGGACGGTCATGTGCCAATATGATGATGTGGCATATGCTATGTGGACATATTAATTGTATGTCATGTGCATTTTCTGTTATTCTTATATGGAAATGTGGACTAACAAGGTAGTCAATCTTTGGGTGATGCCAAGGTTTAGTTGTCTCGATGTAACATCTTCGATATAAGAATCAAGTAGGTTTAGGGGTTCAAAACAAAAAGAATTCAACACTTAATGATCCATATTGGATCATTATATTATTTTTCATCCATATTGAAGCTTTTAGGCTGAAAAAAACTAAGAAATCAACTTAGAAGAGTAGTTTTGGGAGTGGGATCAAGTTTACAAAATTGGGTTCATAAACCTTTCTAGGTTATTTTGAGGCTTTAACTGATGTTTTCTTGTGTGTAAAACTTTGTTGCCAAATTTTTCACACCTTATCACTACTATACACTCAAATACCTTTATAATAGTGTAATAATTAGGTCATTCAGAGTTTGGACACAAAAGTTGACGCATCATGTTTGACCACCATAATTCAAGAGAATGCTACATCATCCCTTGTTACTCATGGAAAAGTGGTTATCCATGCATGACTTATGAATAAGATGCTGGAAGGGTCAATTTGTATGTCATATTGAGGGTTGAATGGGTAAAATTTAACCGTTAGGTGGATATCATGATGTGTTATAACCAAGCCACTAGAAGGAAAAGGAGTTTGATTATGTTCTAGTGAATTTTGTTCCATAGTAGAGAGGAGTAGTTGAGAGTGCATAGAGAGAGGTAAGAATAGAGAGGGTTTATGTTTTGTAGTATCCGACAAGACACACGTACCAATCCTTTTTATTTGCACCATTTCCATTTAGAGAAAGAGAGAGCAGAGCAACCTCACCATCCAACTTGATTTTCTGTTGAAAGGGTTTCCTAAGTTATATCTAGTGTTGATTGGTGTGTGTTTGTTTTATCTTTTCTCTATTTTTGTATACTTTTTATAGATTGCATGCATAAATAAAAACATAAATAATAATAGATATGGAATCTAAATGAATTTACCCTTCATAGTATAGATTTCATATTATTTAGTTAGGTCTATTATGATGAATTGTCCAATGGAATATCCACCACACTTTATGCATCATATTGGTATTCAAACAAGTGTATTTGGGTATTTTATCGGAAGTTTGATAGGATCTAGATCAATTTAAATATAAATTCATAAAACCCCAGTCATGGATCACAAATTTATTTTTAATAACCCTTGAGATTTGGTAGAGGAGAGATTCACAAGGATGGAAGAGCAAGTCATAGATATTAGCCACAATATGAACCTCCTTGTAGAAGCTCTGAAAAACAAGATTGGAATTGGAGAATATGGAGGTTCCAACTCAAAGGTCATATCAAAGGGCAAATCAAGGGATTGCGAAGAATGAGGGAAGGAGTCTAAGAAAGAAACTAAAAAATAATAACCTAGTTTGAGTGTTATGAACCATTCACATTCCCTATTCAAGATGGAAGTAAAGGTAAACATGAAATTGTATCAAGGTGATATTAAAATTTTAAAATGAAATCGCTAGTTGTAGCAGCTATAGGCTTATTTTAATGTTCATCACATAGAGGAAGAACATAAAATTTGTTTTGCTAATTTGAAACTAGAGGGCCATTCCCTAACAAGCTAGGAAATCCACATGGAAACCATGAGACTAGAGGGGGATCCTCCATTAACTAAGTGGGAGGATTTTTAAATTTTCATAAAGTTCCAATTCTAACATATCATGTATAGGACCAATAGATCTGATGGAATTATTTTAGGTAGAGCTAGGGGCATAACATACATGAGCATGCCACAAAATTTAGGGAGATGGAAATAATGCTTGGTATCTCCCTCCTGAACCAAAATGTACTCCTCAAGTATATTTTGGGTCTACATATCCATATGTGGGAGCAAGTGATGTTTTTCAAACCCAAAATGGTAGATGAGTCTTATGTACAGGTACAAAACCTAGAAAACATAGGCTAGAAGAAAGTGTAGTTGAGTGGTTAAAAGTAGAAGGATCATCATGAAGTTTCCAAAGGAGGGAAGATGAAATGGAAAGGGGAGAAGGAAAAGAAGACAACAACCACAAAAAGATAGTGAAAATATCCCATAAACCACTGCAACCATTGTAACATTGGTGGTCACACAAATGAGAAGTGTTTGAAATTACATCCATAACTCAATCTGAAGAACTAAAAGAAGGATGGGATGAAGAAAAATATCATGGCCAAATATTTTCACAATCAAGTAGAAATTATCTTAGATGTGGATGAGTATATTGTTTGTAAATAATTATAGAAGGGGGTGGATTTGAGTATCCTTCAGTAATAGGAAGAGAAGGAGATGACAAAATCTTCCATATAAAAATACATGTCAAGATGAAAAAAATAAATGCTTTGTTTCACTCAAGATCAGGGCAAAATCTCATTGCAATAAAGCTAGTAAAAAAATTGGGACTGGAGGTTCCAAATCATCTTAGACCATATCCATTGGGATAAGTAAATAAAGATGAAAAAATGAAGGTAACAAAATATTTTCTATCAGTGTTGATTTTATTAATGAAGTAGAATTGGATGTAGTTCCAATTGATGCATGTGGAGTTGTGTTTAAGAGTCCCTATATGTACACCCAAGATGAAATGTTCATGTATAGAGAAAACTGATGCCAACTCATTAAGTATGGGAAATACTTCACCATCAATGTGAACAAAGGAAAGTCTAAAATTTCATTGCTAAGTGCCAACCAAGCCAAGAAAATTAATATTTATAGCAAGAAGTATGTTTTACTTGTTTTTAAGAGAAACTTAGTTTGTATAATAGTCAATGAGGTCAAAGGAATCCTTGGAGGGGTGCGCTAAGGAATATATATAACAACTAGAATAGTTGCTATAGGCATTTAGGGGAGTGTTCCAAGAGGCCAAAAGGATATTATCCATAAGGGAAGTGGAGGACAAGACTAAACTATTGTTGGACTCTCCTTCCCAAAACATTGTGTTGTATAAAAGAAAATTAGGTGACGAGGAAATTACAGTAGATATTGGACAAAGGTGATATATGACCAAATACCTCACCATGTGGGTTACCCATCACACTTTTTCACAAGAAGGATGGGACTTGGTGAAAGTGCATTGATTACAAGGAATTAAACAAAATTATGCTCAAGAATAAGTACCATTTTCAAGGATAGATGACTCATTGGACTAGTTGTAACAAGAAAAAAACTTCACTAAGATGGACTTAACTTAGGGTGTCACTAGGTTCAAGTTAGATAAGAAGATACTTGGAAAACCACCTTCAAAACTAGACAAAATTTATATGAGCATTTAGTGATTCCATTTGGCTTATGAAACACAACAACTACATTCATGATATTAATGAATGATGTACTACACTCTTTTCTATATTTTTTGTTATTATTTATTTGAATGATATACTAGTATGCAATGCTACTTGGAAGGAGCACATCTCAAATTTATTGCAGGTGATAGAGACATTGAAGAAACACCAATTCCTAATAAATATAAAGAAACGTGAGTTTGCACAACAATATTTGGCGTATTTAGGATGTTGGCCCAAAAGTCACACTGAGAGGGGGGGATGAATCAATGTGAGCTCAATTCCACAATTTCACATTCTCAATTAACTATCCATTCATTTAGTAGTGTTCTAAACATTTTATCATTATGCATCATCATGTAAGAAATGTCATAAGAAACCATCAATCAACACAAGAAGCCATCACATCAAAAGGAGACACAAAAGTTTTAGGTGGAAACTCAAATGGGAGAAAACCACTAACGCTTCTTCTACTCATTCTTAAATTTATTTACATCAATTTACAAGAACCAACTTGTGAAAACTACCCCCAAAATATGCAAGCTTCCACTTGCAATAGGATACAACCTTATTGAGTCTCTAACCTAAAAGATGAAAGAAATTGTTCACTATAGGATACAACTTGATTGAGGCTCAACCTTGGGAGTGAGTAGGATCCAACTTGCTCTAGGATCCAACCTCCTTTCTATACTTCCTTGTGGACCTCTATTTCATCACATTTTCAAATTGTATCCACAATCATAATATATTACTAAATCTACATATAAGTAATATGTCACAAACTGGAAACACAACTTGCACACTCTACCACTGCCACACATATTTCCACTATACAAATCATTGTATCTTGAACTCAACTTGAAACCATTGTACTTCCATAAAACCTGCAATAATAAATTGTAATTACTATCACAAAATTCACATCAATATTTATTGTTGTTTTCCATATTATTGTCCAAAAACTTTTCTCCAATTGAAATACCTTCCCTGTGCCGCTTTACTTCATGTATTAAAATACCTGCAACATGCTCATAAATTTTTCAAAACACATAAAAGAGCTTATAGTGATTAACATAAGTCAAAATGTCAGTAAACCCATCTGAATGCATAGGGTTAAATTTTCAATAGACTGCACCTCTTTGGACGTTCTACAATGGACCCATTGAATTATGACGCTAGTCACTGGAACCTGCTAATTGTTCAAAAAAATTCCTAAATATAATAAAAAAATGTTACCAACTTGTATCACCATAGGTCGAACTCTTGACCACCAAAACACAATCCCGATGAATTACCAAATATGCTCTGAGGTGTGGCTTATTATGTGGCCCATCCAACTTGTATTTGTTGATAGTATATGGTGAAGGACCTAAAAATGGCATCGAGCCCTACCTCATATTCTCCATAATATTTCACGTTGCTCAGGGATTAACCAATCATCAAAGTTCTTTTCAGTTATATATGGCCACATATGTACCATCATTCAATAGGTGAGGGTCTTATCCTCTAATGCATCCACCCCATTTGGAGTTTGAGTCACTGTCACAACTAGTGATCTGATTGTTTACTCTACCAAATAACGCTAGGACCCTTGCCATGCAAGGGTTTCCTCCACCAAATTTAAAATGAAGTTACAACCACCATAAATTGGATCTACCCATGGAGCTCAGAATATGTTTTTCTATATCTTCCATAATGAGAACCATAACCAAAAACCAGAACTCCACTTCAAAACCATGTGAATGAGACCAAACAACTCTAATACACTTTGACTGTGATCATATATCAGACCTCCAAATAGGATTATCACAAAATTAAATTTGTGTGTTCATTTATTTGAATTCATATTTCCATCATGACTATGAATCATGTATATATATATAGTGGAGGTTACATTATTTGGGGGTTGAGGGTTGACCAAGGGCCTCTCCACATAACCTAGATCTGACCTACCATGTGAAAATTTGACCTTTCTAGAAGCCATAATACCTAGATATTTGTAACCATATTCCCTCATGATATGACCAAGACCCAAGGGTCATTAGGACTCCATCTGCCGACATCATCATGATGTCACACACAACATGTGGCACTTCTTGAGTGAGGCATGTTTCGTCAATATTTGTGCCTATTGGACCACTAAAAAATGTTGTTTTTACTTACCACATGGCAACCTCTGGTGGCTCCATGTCAGTATGCTGATGTCATCACCCAGAGAAATCATGCCACATGTCATCATGGAGTTGGACAGTTAACCTTCACACATCTTTACCCTCATCTAGTCATTGACCTGTTGAGAACACAATTGATTGATTTTGGACTTGCATGTTGTTTAGTGTCATTAACCAATGCACTACTTCTGTGACAGTGGCCATTGATCTATTGAGTTAATGAAGGATCCACTCCATACTTGCACGGCATTTAACCAATTCAATTTTTTGGTTTTGGCCCTATAGTTTGGAATCTTAATTTTTTCCCCAACTAATATTGATTTTCAACAGGCCATAACTTCTCATCTAGGAGGATTTTTTCTAAGAACAATATACCATTGGAAAGGTATCGATGAGCACCACACAACCATGTTATTTGTAATATCTTTTGATCATCTTAAATTTGTACAAAACTCAAATAACTTCAAGTACCCATATGATCCTCATGTAGTGAGACCTTGCAAAATATCAAGTTTCCATACTACTTCACGAAGAGTCATGATGCTTTTGTGATCACCAAGGATGGTCCTACTATTGTTTTCCATACATCCCCTTTGACATCAATGAAAAAAAATATATGCAACATAGGATATGTGATTGGTGGATGAGAGCTGAAGTTAGATCCTACAAAGATGAAGGCCATCATGAAGCGATTGGTGCATAATAATATTTTTCAGATCAAGAGTTTTGTTGGGGAAACATAGTACTTGATAAAATTCATAGACTCATTTTTAGTAATAGAAACACCACTCCAAACAACAATTGTTGGGTATGGAGCCTAATTATCTTCTTTATTCAAAGGTATCACCGCATTGGACCCTAGAAATCTAACAGTAGAATTTATGTTTAATTTAGGGTTTTTTCCCTAGAAGGCAACCCCTCGCTATATATGAGGAATTGTATTATGGCAATGTAGATGTGTATTCTAAGCAAGAAAGAGAGAGAAGTTTGTGTGAGATCGAAGAGGGAATTACATGAGATCTGTTGTAGGTTTTACCTCTTCATTTTGTTGGATAATATAAAAGGAAAGACTAACTGTTTCTCCGTGGACGTAGCCCAAATTGGGTGAACCACATATATCTGTGTCTCTCTTTCTGTGTTTATATTTCTGCAATATTTTATATGTTCCATTTCTCTGTAATATATAATTTTCTAACAATAATAATGAGTGGCAAGAGTTTCTAGTAGGGAAAGGGTCGATAGAATTACTTTAAGGAACCTAAGAAGAAATCCGTCAAGCATTGGTTCTCACATTACCAAACTTGTAGCATCCCTTTGAAGTGGATACATATGTGAGTGGGTATGCTATGGGAGTGGTGTTGATGTAGGGAGGAAGGATTGTATTCTACCATTATGAATTATTTCATAGGGTGGTTCTCAACTACCCTAAATATGACAAGGATCTCTATACCCCCGTACAAGCTCTCAAAAAGTGCAAATATTATATGAGGGGAAATGAGATAGTCGTTCACATAGATCACCAACTACTACAATACCTTCAAGTATAGAGTAAGTTACAATAGTTTCATTTAGTGATCATGTATAAGATGGGTGGTCAAAATAAGTTGGCCAACATGCTTTCAAGGCCACCCACATCAAAGATCATAGATTTGGGAAATATAATGCAAATGGATCCTTTCACCCATGTGTTGGAAATAATATTGAGAGGGGGGGTGAATCAGTATTATTAGGTCAAATAATCCTTTTCTAAAACCAAATTGTATACACTACTTCAGTTAATTAAACCCGTGCATATACGCAACTATTCAAAAGGAAACCCGCGTATACAAAGCAAAATTTTAATTTACTTTAACTTTTTGATGATGATTGTTAATCTGTGATGCGGAATCAAATAACCAATAACCAAAGACAGTAAAACAGAGCAGAAAGACAATCACACACAAGAACACAAGATATAAGGTGGAAACCCAATGTGGGTGAAAACCACCTGCTGCAATTAGTCTCTATCTTCTTGAATTAAGAAACTTCTGTTTACAATTTGTTACTGGTTAATCCTTTCACCAGTACGCAGTAAACCCAGAAGCTACAACTCTCTCTCTGCATTTTCCAGCTTCTCAAACAGGGAGCTACAACCCCTTTAGCTCTTGCCTAGCCAATACTAGTAGCATAGGTGTGCCTACAGAAGGCTACAACCTTCTCTTTCTTCCAGGGACCACGTTTCATAAATTTTCAGACTGGATCCATGAACATTATTCAATCATCAAGAATTTCTTCATCAACCAAACTCCTTTTCATCAATTCAAGTAGATATTTCTCTGACAGCTGTACCCAAATCACAGTACCAGAAACCATACACCAGAAAACTAAACCCATAATACAGCAGTAATAAACAAAAGCAGCAAGATCACAATTCAAAATATATACGCTACTTTAACAGCCTGAAACCTGTGTGCATACGCTTCTGCGTATGGAAGAAACTGCATATACGCTTCTTTACTTCTCTTAACCTGCGTGTATACGTAGCTTCGCTTCACTGAACCTGCGTACAGATCTATAAAGGATAATTCACTCTTTCAGATATTCAATCACTAATTAACCCAGATTATCAGACTTATAGATCAAGTAAGCGCCACATCTACGAGACCAAAATCATACAAATATACTATCATTCAAGCTTAAAGATTATGACGCATGAATAGATCTTATCCTTCTTTTGCGCTAAGGTTCCTCCTTCATTCAGATCCAGATCTGCATCACAACCCAATTACCAATATACCAGTTCTAGCACTTTATCAGATATTAATACATATGATCCTTTGCCACATGATCTCCTTCCTCTTTTATAGTCTTAGGCCTTCCTCAATACCATGGTCCAAAACCATAACATTTCAATACCATGAACCCAAAACTAGGGATCAACACATCTGTTGAGACGCCATGGTCCAAAACATAGCGTCAAGTCCCAAGAACTAACTACCATGGACCAAAAGTATGATCCCTAACATATACGCGCTTTTGTAATGAATAACCCGCGTGTATACGCGCCTTCATCTAGATGAACCTACGTATATGTCTTTTTCTTCTTTCTAAGTGCCTGAACTCAGATATGTTACCAAAGAGAGTTGCCATGAGGGACAACACCTGTGTCATAGCTCCAAACCTATGCCATAATTCCAACAGTAAATACCCCATCCCTATCTTTGTTTTTCAACCAAATTTAAATACATTTTCATGTTTTACACTGTAGTTTGGAGTGATTTTTTGGTCAAAAATTCTACCTCGATCGTCGTAGGTTTCGCCCTCGGGGTTGCAATGACCGAGAAATGTGCATGGGGAAAATCAGGATCGTCCCAGGAAAGTGATGTACTCCTACGACGACCCGAAAATTTTTGAACTGTGCATATCGGCCCATAGCAGCTATTCTAAAAACAGCTACGATAAGCGTCAGGATCAAAAAAAACTTCATTTTAAACAGGTTTAAGAGATGAAAATGGTTGAATGGTGTTTAATAAAAGCATTTTGGTGCATGCAGGGGTAAAAAATGGATTTCTCTTGGCAGGAATGCACTCACAATGATGATGATGAGTTGGGGTCAGCTGATCCACATTGCCAAAATATCCTACAGAACAGTGGGCTCTTAAAATTCTTCATAACACCACTATTGAGAGATCAACTGTATCTCTTGGAGTACCTTATCCGAGCATGGAATCCAACGGAGGGAAAATTTAATATTCATGGGTAAGAAATCGAATTTGATGCCACATACATCTATTTTTTGACTGGATTGTCACGGCAAGGGGAGAGACCTCGCATGATGGGTACTCGAGTTATTGGGGACTCGCTAGACACTCTTATTGCAAGAGTGTGCCCAACGGCATGAAAATCATCCACTAGTGGGAAACTGCAGATTACCTTGATGAATGATTTGTCATTGCGGGTTTTTCTATTCACTATCACTAGGGAAACTGGCTCCCAAGCCCAGCACGAGGCAACTAAAACTCAACTGCGGTTAGCCTTCTACTGTCTCAATCCCACTATGTTTGACTAGGCGGAGGCCGTGTCTCTCAACACGAAGAGACAATTAACCAAATGCCATTGTGGTGAGACAAAACAATTTGGTTATGGTTGGATCTTAGTACCACTCATGCTGGAGTGAGTACCAATCCTTTAGCTACAGGACATGCGGGTGGGTTGGCCAGGACCACGAGAGACTCTAATTACTCGGTGGGCTCTTGTGAAGCCAGTGTCATGGGGTCTTGAATTTATCGAGTGGATAAACCATTAGAAGGTCATATTCAAGGATTGGCCATATGCTGGGATGGATTTCAAAGGTGACCCAGACATACTTCTTCCTCCTAGAGAATAGTGGGACGAGAGAGGTAAAATAGTCAGCTTAACCGACAAACTTTTTTTAATTTGTTTTTTGGATTTTAAATATACATGCCCTAATTATTATGTTCGATTATTTGCAGATGTTGGACCTGAGAGACTTGTAGGTCTCGTTCCTACTGCCCAAAGGGCTACAAAAGAGGTTAATTTACCACCTCTGGGTGGAGATGCTAAGGAGGATATAGCCCGAAACCTAGAGGGCTTGAGTGAGGGGATCCCAGATTACAGAGGATTCGAAGAGATCCCCAGATAGTACCAACGACACACTGCGGGTGCGTCGAATAGGATACACGAGTTGCTTAGACGGGTGGTTCGAGCAGTAGTCTGCTATAGAGAGCATCATCCATAGTAGACTTTTAGGTTCTGTTTTCTGCAAATTTTGAGAGACATGTGTCTCACGATGTAACTTGAGCATACATATTTTTTGGACATATACATATATTTTTTGAGCGCCTCGGTGCGCAACACACCATATACATCTATCTATGTTTTATTGCATCTACCTATTGCGTCTAAATACTTGTTTATGTTTTTTATAAATTGCATAAATGTCTATCTAATACATGGTTTTTTAATGCATCAGTTAACGTATTTAGCCTTCTAGGAATGTGTTGATATGTGATATAATAAAAATTTCTTTCCAGTAAGAGAACACATAAATACAACCTTAAATTTTGAGGGTTTTTGATGGAATAACGCTCGTTAAGTTGAAGAACAACAAGCTGAGAGTCCAGATTTACAATCAATGCATGAACATTGAGGTTAACAGCCTCAGCTAGTAATTCGAGGAGGTCGCTATATTTAGCGACATTGTTTGTGGTACACCCTAGACAAACACCTTGAAGGTCTACTAGCTCACCATAAGGATTGTAGATCACCCATGCTGCGAAGGAAGGATTCCGGGTACTGCAACAGGCACCATTAGCGAAACCAATATAATGTGCAATAGACATCTGCACAAAGTAAAAAGACACAATAAGCGGCAAATGCTTACACACCAAGCCACACATGTACAAAATTAAAAGCACACTTATGTACATAGCAGATGCATGAAAGACTCAGGCATAGTATTTTTGAAGATAAAGCTCACTCCAGGGCTTATCCAAATGGTTTCCCTCATAGTCAATTAGCTCATAGACCCCTTTTTGCAAAATGCATTTCACAATATAGGTCCCATGCCACATAGGCTCAAATTTGCTTGCCCCCATCTTATCATTTGCTTGATTGTATAGCAAGAATAAATCTCCCTCAGCAAAGAATGAGGGTTAACAGTCTGATCAAAGTGAGTTTTCACTCTCTTCTTTTGTGCTTCAATGGCTAAAGAAGCAAGTCGATGGGTCTCGTCTAGCCGCTCTAGATAAAGAAGTCGTTCTTCCACAAGAGTAGTATTCCGGATCAATTCAACAACGAACTTGAGAGAAGGGATTTCACATTCAATTAGAAGGGTAGCTTTTAGACCATAAACCAGTTGAAAAGGTGTGAATTTGGTTGCATCCTTCACTGAGGTATAGTAGGCCCATAATGTGGAAAACAACATTAAGTGCCAGTTGGACTTGTGCATTCCAATGGTATGCTGAAGCATCATAACCAACACATTGTTGATGGCTTTGACTTGGCCATTGGCTAGAGGATGATAAGGTGTCAAACTATCATGACGCAAGCCTAATTGGGTTGTTAACTCAATCATCATACAACCACGAAAATGAGAACCGTGATCAGTGATAATAGCCTGAGGGACTCGGAATCAAGTAATCACATGATTGAATAGGAATTGTGCATCTGTCTTACCATCATTAGACAAGGTAGGCATCGCTTTGGCCCATTTTGTAAAATAATCAATGACAATGATGATATACCCATGGCACTTAGTCGAGCGAAGGTTATAGGTAATAAAATCAATGCCCCATTTAGAAAAGGGGCCCACGGTAATGATAGGATGCAAAAGGGAAGGCGGCACACACATCTTGTGCTAGTAAATCTAACATGCATGATAGGAACAGATAGCGAGAAAGCAATCCTTAAAAATGGAGGGCCAAAAGTAACCAACACGAAGGATTTTTTGGGCAGTAGCATAACCATACATATGAACACCATAGGCGCCAGAGTGGAAGTCATTCAAGACTCACTCAGCTTCCTCAAAAGTCAAACAACAATGGAGAACTGAATCAACTCCGATATTGTATAAAGTGTCTCCAACAATATGATAAGGCTAAGAATGGTGACAAATGCGTCACTGAGCATCCTTAGACAAATTACGATGGAAGGAAGATGTCTGGAGGTAGACGATAATGTCACTGTACCAGGGATTGAGGATACTGATCAAGAAAAATGTGTTGTCCAGAATGCGATCCTCTATCCGAGAGCGAGCATAACAGACGGTTATGAGAAAATCAACTTAGCAAAGACAAGTGACTTCTTAGACTTGGCACTAGTAAACTCCAAATTGAACTCTTGAAGGATAACAATCCATTTCGAGTACTTGGCCCCCAACAATTGGCGTGACAAAATGTATGTCATCAGGTTGCAATCTGAAATCACAATCGTCATAAGCAACAAAATATAATGATGAAAGTGTTGAACAACTTGGACAACTACGAAGGTGAGCTTATTGACATAAGCATATCGAGTCTTGGTGTTAAGAAGGTTGTGGCTGAGATAATAGATAATGTGCTCGGAGCCATCATCGTCATCTTGAACCAAAACCATACCAATAGTACTATTAACAGTACCTAGATAAAGTGAATAGTCACGATGAAAGTCAGGTGGACGCAATAAAGGAGCAAAAACAAGAAGTTCCTTGAGTTGCTCAATTGACCTTCGGGTGATGTCATCCCAAATAAATGGAGTGTCATTCTTAATGAGACATGTGTAACCTTTAGCAACCTAGGCATAGTTAGGGATAAAATGACGTAGGAAATTGGCTTTCCCCTACAAGCTCTGCAACTGATGCAAAGAAGCAGGAGGTCAGAGATTCAGTATAGCTTCAACCTTGAGGGGGTCGAGATGAATACCTTCTTTAGAAACGAAAAACCCAAGGAGTCTACTAGATTTGACACAAAATACACACTTATGCGGATTAAGACGTATACAATAATTTCTATAGCAAAGAAAAATCTTGCGGAGGTGGTTCGGATGGTCGGAACATTTAGATGAATGAGCCATAAGGTCATCCAGATATGGCTAAACAATGTGACAGATGTCATGAAAGGCATAGGACATTGCTTGATGGAAAGTGGCATCGGTAGTTTTTAGGCTGAAAGGAAGATTTTTGTAAGCAAAGGTACCCCATGGGCAGACGAAGGTGGTTTTGTGTTGATCAGCAAGTGAAATATTAATCTGGTTGTAACCAGAAAAGCCATCCATAAATGGGAAAATCTCACTCTCACCACAATCGTCAATGAGCTGGTCAATAAAGGGAGTATGATAATTATCTTTTAGACACGTGTGATTGACATCACGATAATCAACATAAACCCTAATAGTGCCCTACTTTTTGGTCTCATGGACAATATTAGAGACCTAGTCTGTCAGCAGGATAGGATAAATAAACCTTGCCTTGAAAAGTTTCTCAACTTCTCCTTTGATGGATGTGGCTTTTCTTGGGTGCACGGGGCATAAACATTGTCGAACTCGCTTGGCACTAGGGTACATAGGTATCTCGTGTACCACAATACATGGATCAATACCAGGCATATCTTCATATAACCAAGCAAACACGTCATGAAACTCTCTAAAAAGGTCAGTGTAAAGCTGAATATCCTCTGGAGAATAGGGAACTCAAATGTGAATATTCTCAACAATCCCTGGTTTGCAGAGATGTCGATGGGCATGGTTTGCATAATATTCCCCCTATTTCCTTTAGAAAAAACTTCATGAATCAGGATAGGCATCTGAAGTGGCTGAAATGGAATACAGGAAGCAAACTTCTCTAGACATGTAGTCATGGCCCCATGGCTTGGGAGAAATGAGGAACGATGGTGATGATCGAACTAAAGAGGATCCTCAAAAGACATAGTCTCAAGAATGGCTTCATAGGAAGGAAATGTCTCTTGTAATGGATCCAGAGAAACAACGTCTCCAAGCCAAGGGGATTGCACACACACGTTGAGAGATCTACTCAAAGGAGTAGAGTCGGATGACGAAACCGAAGCTGAAACGATTTCAACATAGTTGAGCTCGGCAGGGCTCAACGGCATAACCTCGCCCCATGAATCCACTTGATCGATGAGGGGAATCACCCAAGGATCAGAACAGGTAGAAATCATATTAATAGGGGTGACATTGGGATGTGGGAGTGAAAAATGCCCATAAGGGCAGGATCTTTGAAAAGTCCAGCACCCACACTCTCATAGGGAATACAGGTATGCTCCACAAACAAAACATTGACATCCGAAGAAGAAGAAGCGAAGAAGGACACCTGATCTACCATGACAATTTCCCTTGACGAGGAAAATTAAGTACACAAAATAAAGATGAAGCCACCGCACACATGGCATAGGTCCAACTTCGGCCTATCAAAATGTTATAAGTCAAATTTGCGTCAACAACCTCGACTTCCACCTCAACTATCTTCCCTTCTGGGGTAATAGGAAAATGTGAGAGGATACCAAATGGACAAGAATATCTTCCATCAATGGCTTCCAAAGTATTAGGAGATTGACTCAAAGCTGGGGAGCCAATGGCCTTCCAACAAGCAACAGAGATGATGCAAGTGGAGGAACCCTCATCAATAATAATGCGATGAATATTCTTCGAGTTAATGATGACTTGAATGAGGAAAGCAATTTGATGAGGCAAGCAGCACATGGTTCTCAAGATCGAATGTAATTAATTCTGAATCGGCTGGATCAATGCCACCAATGGAAGATAGCAAAGACTTTCGTTGGGGGGGAAACTCTGGAGAACTTCCTGTTAGAAAATTATATATTACGGAGAAATGGAACACATAAAATACTGTAGAAATATAAACATAGAAAACACATGAAACAAGAGAGACATAGATATACGTGGTTCACCCAATTTGGGCTACGTCCACCCCGAACAGCTAGTCCTTCCTTTCTATTATCCAGCAAAAGGAAGGGACACAACCTACAGCAAATCTGTTGTAATATCCTCTGTTTTCTCTCACAGTCTCACCTCTCTATTTCTCGCTCACACATAGAATACACATCTATTACAGCCTCAAATACAATGCCCTCATACAAAGAGAGGGGTTGCCTTCTAGGGAAAAAAACCCTAAACTAAACACAAGTTCTACCTTCAGATCATCCGCCTAATGAACAGCCAGATTGACTAGAAATTACTATACTTTTACAAGGCAAATTTACATTTGTTTTTAGCTTCGGGGGCGCTGCCCCC